>LNSY01000003.1:21500-26500 GCA_002024485.1 Artocarpus camansi
GAGGTACCCTGAAAATAGAAATAAATAATTGTTCCCACGGAACCTTCTCTTCTAACGGAGATTGGCCGTTGATACACGATCCAAGCCGGTCATTTTTTTTTTTTATTCTTTCTATTCGTTATTATCTTTAGTACTATTACCAAATCAAATGACTGCAACACAAATAGAAAAAAAGGGAATGAATCCGCTCTTAAGAATCATTAAATCCTAGAAATAAGTGTTCTGATGTATCATGTATATTGGTTGAAATGCAAAAATCAAATAATTCTCTGTGGTGGAACAAAATATCTCTCATTTCGCACTCAAATAAATTCTTCTTTTTGGTTTCGAAAGGAATGTTATTATGCTGCTTTGAACGGTGCACTAATCCTTTAAATCCGGTACCAACGGGTATCATCCCCCCTAGAACAACATTCTCTTTCAGACCCTTCAACCAATCGATACGACCGCGTAGTGCGGCTTTTGCCAAAACTCGAGCCGTTTCTTGAAAACTCGCTTCGGATATGAAACTTTGAGTATTTAGAGATGCTTTCGTTATTCCCAATAATATAGCTCGGTAACAAATCGCTTCTTTCAAAGCACGCCCCGTTCGTTCCGCTCGAAGCAATCCAATTAGTTCTCCGGGTAAAAAAACATTAGACATTCCATCTTCCGAAACCAACACTTTTGATGTTATTTGACGCACAATAATTTCTATATGTCTATTATGGATCTGCACACCCTGGGATCGATAAACCCTTTGGATCTTATTAACTAAAGAGATACGACTTTGCACTATAGTTAGCTCAGCACCAATCAAGAATCCCCAAGGAATTCCAAGAATTTTTGTTATACGTTCGTCCCAACCCTCAACTCTCTTTTCTAGGTTCATTGATATTGAATCAATTGAACGAACTTCTAATACTTGTTCCACTTTTGGAAGACCCTGCGTTATATCACCAGATCTCGATTTTTCATATATAAATGTAACTAATGTATCTCCTTCGGAAAGTATTTCTCCATAATGGCCATGAACAATTGCTCCTGGAGTGGCCAAATAAGACTTCGCCGATCTTATTACTACAGAGTCAATTTGAACAATTATAACTTGACCTGATTTTAGGTGTGGTCCATGTTTGGTTATACATACATTTTCGAAAAAAAACTGCCCAAGGCTAATTATTGTGGATTTTTTTTCACAATAATTTTGATGGAGAAAATGCCAATTCAAGTTGAATGGATTAAAAAGGATGTTACTGCATGGATCGGAATTATAAATTCTCCCGTTTTCGTCCATTAAATAATATTTAAGTACTTGAAAGGTCTGTTTTAAATTTTCAAGTTGCAAATTTTTAGTTACCGAGATCTGATCATGAGTTTTTAAAATGTAATAAAAATTTGCAACTTGACAGGCTATTCCTAAAGGGCCTAACGAATTCCTAATTGGAATTAGAGGATCTCTTTTAATTGATTCTTTTATGACATTGTAATGTTTTACATCGTTGACGTTGAATGGACCCATTTGAAAACAATTAGATGATGACAAAATTATTAAAGATTCCTTACTTCTATTCAACAACGTATGAATAGTTCCTTGATTTTCTTTAAGGAATTGTTGAATCCTTTCCTTGGAATAAATAGAATAAAATGGATTGGTACGATCTGACCTATTATCAGAGATCAATACGGACCCTAACGGATCTTTTCTTTTTCTGATATACGAAATATGGGATTTCACTAAGTTGATTCTTAGAAAATCTCGAATCAGATCTCTTGTACTTACTTCAACAAAGGAAGCGTGGGCTTCTCCGCTAGAAGAACTTTTGTTGTCTTTGTCCCAGTTCAATACTAAACAAGTCCGAACTAATTGAATACAGGTTCCGGAAATTCCCAAAATTGGTTTGCCATTTCCATAAAGAATATAATTTACAACTCTAAGTTCTAAATTCTCTTTTTCCTGCAACGGATCCTGGGGAAAAAGTGTTTCTAAATTTATACCGTCCGCTATTTCATATATGATTACAGGCCGAACCAAAACAAAATATTTTTTCTTGGTAGGTGTGATCCATTGGACAGAGATCCAATTTTTCAATTTTTTTGATTCCTTAAATTCTTTTTTTACCCTTCCCGGTGGTATCAAGATGCCACTGTGTCGTAATATCTTATCCATCTCTACAGGAAAATGGATATCTCCAGAAAAGATTTTAAGTTCAATCCTTTTGTTTTTTTTCTCCACTCGGACCAAGCCGCCTACTCGGCTTCTTGTATTTAAAGTGATTCGTGTATCTACTCCAATAATACTATTGTTTCGTACCATTATGGAAGAAGATTCAGGTAAAATATGCACCTCCTCGGGAATGAAAAAAAATCGATCTACTTTCGTTTGGTATTTTGGCTTAAGTTCTTTGACTCCTCCATACTCAATTAAATCCTCTTTTTTGAGGATTGAATGCAAGCCTATAGCCCCATATTTAGTAATTCCTGAACCCTTTCTTCTGTATTGAAGATCATCAAAATAAGCAAGAATACTATTTCTCCGAAAAATACCATTTATCGGTATTTCAATCGAAATACTGGAACGAGGCCGTAGTTCTTTCTCTCGTTCTTGAATCCATTGGAATGGAATGATGAATCTATTTCTTCGCCTCTTTGCCAATAAAAATAAATCAGAATCCTTGTGGAGAATAGAAGGAAATATGAGATTAGACTGATCCGTATCTATGATTCGATTAAAGTCTGAATAATCAGGAATACTGCTTTCTTTTTTACCAGAAAGACCCGAAGTAAAGAATTTGTCTTTCCCTTGATCTTGATCATTATTTACTGTATTTACTGAAAAGCTATTTCTAGCTTTTCCTTTGGCAGAAAGAAAATAAACGTTCGTTTGATCTTGATCTTTATGGATTAAAAAAGGGACTACACTGGATTTGTACGAGCCTCCTGATAATATCCATAAATGACTTGTTTTTGGTAATAGATGTACATTACTATATGTAAAATCGGGTGCATGATATACATCGGTACTCCAGTGCATTTCCCCCTCTGAGTCAGAATAAATATGTTTTCGAACCCTCTCTTTAAAATGAAAAGTGTATGTTCCCGCGCGAATCTCAGCAATCACTTGTTCTGATTCTACATATTGATCGTTTTGAACTAAAATAAAACTTTTTGGTGGAATAGTCACGTTATGTATAATATCTTCACTCTCAATAGTTACATACAAGCCTATAGAACATAGAAAAGCGGGGTGCCCGTGACGTGTACGTGTGGGATGAACCAAATCCTCATTGAATTTGATTTTTCCATTAGAAGGGGCTCGTACATGTTCTGCAGTACCCCCTGTGAATACTCCGCCGGTATGAAAAGTTCTTAATGTTAATTGAGTGCCGGGTTCCCCAATAGATTGACCCGCAATAATACCTACAGCTTCTCCCAATTCGACGAGGTCGCCATGAGTAGGGCTCCGGCCATAACATAATCGACAGATCCAAGACATACTCTTACAAGTAAAGGGAGTTCGAATAGAGATGGGTTGTGTTTGAAAGGTTATGAATCGATTGACAAGTCCAATACCAATATCTTGATTTCGAACAGCAATGCATCGTGATCCTATATATATATCATCCGCTAATACACGGCCAATCAATGTTTGAATAAAAATTATTTCCGGCATCATCCCATTTCGCGGACTTACAGAAATCCCTTGAATAGTGCCACAGTCTGTTCTCCGTACAACAATGTGTTGAACTACTTCAACAAGTCTGCGGGTAAGATATCCAGCATCCGATGTTCGTACAGCAGTATCCACAACTCCTTTGCGGGCTCCGTAACAAGAAATGATATATTCTGTTAAAGACAGTCCCTCATGTAAATTGCTTTGAATAGGTAAATCAATCATTTGTCCTTGTGGGTCCGACATTAATCCTCTCATACCTACTAATTGGTGTACTTGAGATGCATTTCCTCTAGCTCCCGAAAAGGACATCATATGGACTGGATTAAAAGGATCAGTCGTCCGAAAATTAGGATTCATTTCTTGTCGCAAATATTCACTTGTAGCATACCATATCTCAATAGATTGTCGTAATTTTTCTACCGCGTGTACATTTCCATAATGATAGTGTTTTTCCAAAATTAACCTTTGTTGTTCAGCATCTTGGACTAGCCATCCCTTAGAAGGTATTGTTAAAAGATCATCAATTCCTAATGAAATGGATGTAGCAGTGGCTTGCCGGAACCCCAGACTCTTTACTTGATCCAGGATGTGTGATGTATATGCCATTCCGAAGTGATCTATTAATCTACTAATAAGTCGTTTAATGGCAGTTCCATCTATCACTTTATTGCGAAAGACCAGATCGTCCCATTCTGCCATAAGCATAAGTACCTCCATATTCCGATGAGTAGGGTTTGACAATGGGTTTGAGTCAATGATTGGAAAACTTCCTTTTCTCGATCTTGATTCGCGTAAAAATTCAGGAATTATGGTCCTAGTTGAACCGGAGGGACTCGAATTCACACTGGTTTCATAGAACTACTTAGCTTGGATATCATATGATTAGGTACCATATGAGCAGGCCCGGAAAAACCCTTGTATAGCTTCTTCGATTTCTCGATAAATAGAAATATGACCAACAGTGGTTCGAAGATATATACAAATAATTTCTTTTTTTATACTTCTTACTATTACTAAGTGTCCATAAATTTCATGATAGGTACCCAAAGATTGATAGTGAACTTCGATGGGAGCTTCTCTTGAAGTAATAACGCGTTGATCTAGTCGCCACCGGAGCCACAAAGGACTATCTAAATGGATTCTTTTCTGCCGATAAGCTCCAATTGCATCATAAGAATTACAAAAAAAGGGCTCTTTTTCTTTTGTTTTTGTATATTTATAGTTATTATCGTCAATTCTTTCATTTTGATAATTTCTGTAATTACATGGATTATACCTATTTGCACAAATACCTCGGCGATTCCCGCTCGTTAATACATAGAGCCCAATAAGCATATCTTGAGTT
>LNSY01000004.1:0-10695 GCA_002024485.1 Artocarpus camansi
TTATCTTCGATACTTGACAAAAACCTATTAACCAAAGAGAATTATTGGAATCTATGAACAAGATGAACTTGAATCTTATTGGAATTATGACTAAGCTCCAAACTTTTGAGAGCATGCTGAAGTCTAAGTCTTGAGAGGCTCATGTGGCTATTGTTGTTCTTTTAAAAACAAAAAGAAGAAGAAGAATAGCAACAAAGGCAAGGCTACCTTAGGGTAGAAGAATAAGACAGCTAAGAAGAAAGCAAACTTAGAAAGCAAAGGAAAGTGTTTCCATTGCAAGAAAGAAGGTCACTAGAAAAAGAACTGTAAAGAGTTTTTCACTATAGTAAAGGACAAGGAAGGTATGTTACTTTTGTTGGAAACAAGTTTAGTGGACAAATCTACTAATACCTAGATCATAGGTTTTAGAGCCACTAGTCATGTTTGTCTTCCTTTATAAGGGTTTCAAGAACCAAGGAAGCAACATGAAGATTTCATGACAACAGTAGGCACAAGGAAGTAGGTTTCAGCTATTGCAGTGGGAGTCATCAGACTCCATTTAGAAACATTAAAATTGTAGTTGTTGTTATGTACATGTCTTAAATAGGAATTTGATTTCAGTTTATGGTTTTGGTCAAAACAATCATGTTTTATTTCTTCTAATGCAAAAGCCTCTATTTTAAGGATAATATTTTGATATTTTTTATGGTACCTATGGCAATTTATAGCTCCTTGTCCTATTCATTACATAATATTGAGATCGTGCAATAAGATGAAACAAGTGCTAGAAGACAAATGTTGTAATATGACCATGGCACCTTGGATTAGGTCACATTAACCTAAACAAGATAGAAAGATTAGTTAAGTATGAACCTGTTCGAAAGCTAAGGGACAACCTATATTGACCTGCATGTCTTGTTTGGAAGGTAAAGTGACAAAGAGACCTTTTTTGGAGAAAAATTTATAGGTCTAAAGATCTTCTCGAGCTAGAACAGTCAGATCTTTAAATGTACAGGTAGCTAGAGATGAACTATGCATACTTGATGCACTCTTAATTGAAAATCTTTGAAAATTTCAAAGAATTCTAAGTGAAAATTCACTACTAGAGATTGATCGTCAGACGACGATCAAAAACCATTGTCTGAAAATAAGACGATAGTTAGCTAAACTATCGTTTAATCTTGAGTCATAATTTGTTGTCCACATTTTATGGCAATTTTAATCATCACCTAAAGTCTTCTTAGGCGCTAGTTATTAACATTAGATGATGGTTTCTAACGAAAACCTTCGTCTAATATACACATGAGATGGTGGTTTCTATTGTGCATTTAAAATTTTAAAAAAAAAATCGCAAAAACTATTTCTTCTTAAAAAACAATTTTTTGATCAAATATTATTAACAAATTCACTTCCTCCTCTATCGTCTAATGTGGTACTTTAATTGACAGTTTTCTTGAAACTGTTGTCTAAAGCATGCGACATTTAGTAAATTAAAATGCTGTGTGATTTATGTCAACGATTTCCAAGGAAACCATAATCTAATGAGCATTGCGTAAGTGATAATTTCTAATAGTGATTAGGTAAGCAAATCAAAACAATTAGATTGGATTGTAGTAGGAAAGCTTGCATGTTGGATTTAGAAGTCATCTAAAAGACAATGGGATTTTGTTATAGCTCAATGCACTAGGGACTCTATAGAGAAAAGAAACAAGACCTTACTCGACATGATGAGATATATGTTGTGTTATTCATAATGCACTAAGGATATGCTCTGCACTAAGGATATCCTCAATGCACTAAGGATATGCTCTGCAAATCACAATTTATTTTAGTTTTGTCTATATCTATGCTAAAGAAACCGCATAAATTTAGGACTGGTTTTGAGCTTAGCCTAAGCCACCTATGCATGTTGGGGGTGTTTGGCTTGGAAAGCCAAAGGTGGATAAGTTGGAATTGCATACTAAAGTATGTATTTTGTAGAGTTTCCAAGTGGAATGTGTGGTGGTTTTTCTATAGTATTCTAGATCACAAAGTATTTGTTTATTGAAGAAAAGTATAAGAAAGACTACAAACCTCAAAGTAAAGTCAAATTAGTGGGAGATGAGATCATCCTGTAGAGTCATGAGAATAATGTGATTATTTACATGAGACTAATTGATGAAAATAAGACCACATTTTCAAAATAACAACCGAGGACAATACATGATAGTGGAAGAGTTGTTAGACAACCCAATTTGTACATACAAATTGGAGAAGCTAATGTAGTAGCCTTTAAAGACATTGTCAATAATCCTATCTCTTATAGTCAAGCTATAAAAGATGTTGATTCTAAAACATAGCAAGATGTAATGAATTGTGAATTGGAACCCAAGTACATTAATGAAGTTTGGGAATTTATTGAGGTGCTTGAAGGGATAAAGCCCATTGGGTGCAACTGGATTAGAGAAACCATTCACGTGGTATAGCCAGAGGGGTTCATCGTAAGATTCCAATAGCAAAGAGCTTTCTAGCTGTAGAGATCCATTTATAGACTCAAATAAACCTTTAGC
Source organism: Artocarpus camansi (assembly GCA_002024485.1). Lineage (NCBI taxonomy): Eukaryota > Viridiplantae > Streptophyta > Magnoliopsida > Rosales > Moraceae > Artocarpus > Artocarpus camansi. Next base: position 2,529 of record LNSY01000004.1, read on the forward strand.
TTTGTTAATATTGATACTAATTAGCTATAAGATTAATTTGAATCTTTTTATTTTGTTTGGTTCTCTTTTGTTTTTAATTTTATGTTAGTTGTTTATTTTTGTTGAGGCACTTTAAGATGTTTGATCAATAATTGCTCTTTAATTTTGTTCAACAAGATTCGGAACCTTTATATAGTGCTTGGTGTCTCCAAGAAATGGCAACTTCAAAACTTTATTAATGGCTTGTTGCTTCAACAAGATATTGGGTTCAAACTAGACAAGGTACCACCAATTTTTATCAACAATCCATTGATGAAGCCTATTTGCTGATGGAAGACATGGTGGAGTATGACTATTGGCATTTGAGTTGTTGCGAGAATGACTCAAATTTTGTGGAGCCATGTTGTGACACTCAAACTTAAGAAAATGAGCTAATTATAAGATTTTCTTCCTCATCGTCATGAGAGGAAGGACAAATTAGTAAAGGCAAAATTTGAAACCTTGCAAAATATGGTGGCGATGGTGCCAAACTTTGAAGATATGAAAGCATCCAATCCTTGCATTGATGTTCCAAGTGTCAACATGAAAGTTTGTCGCTTTGAAGAGTCAACATAAAGAAAGGAACAAGTGGAGAAGCTTAAAGAAAATAGTCAAATGGTAGAGTGTGAGAGTGAATTAAATTGGGAAGATGAGGCATTCTTACATGAAGAAAAGATGCACGAGTTGTTGCCAAATGAAGAAGCTTACAGAATCATTGATTTAAGCTCCTCATTAGTCTTAACATATACACCACTAAGCGACCCTTTTGGGCACACATCACCATCATCACCATACTATACTCTCTACAAACTCAAGCATAGATTGAAGTTCTCCTACCAAGCCCATCATTGAAACCACGTCAAGTTTAAGCAATGTGCAAAAGTTGTCAACATCTTGCCAAGCTTGAGGGCATTTGCAACCAAGACCCATATGTGGTGTTTTATGACACCTACTATAGGCGGAAGCCTCTGTTTGATGAGCACTTCTTCAAAAGTCATGTCGACAACTTTAAATCAAGTGCTTCTTGGGAGGCAACCTAAGTTCTCTAAACTTTTTCTGTTACTTTAAATTTTGAGTTTCTTTTTCAAGTTTTTGATTCTTTGATTTTTCTTTTTCTCTCTTTCTTTTGTAGGAGCATGCGGCAAAGCCAATGGAAGATAAAGATGTGGGAGGCACCTATAAGCTTTAAGGACATCAAATCATGCCTAAGTACCAATGAGCATCGACTATTTTTCTTAAATTTTTTCTATTTTTTGTGCTTTCATATACATTGAGGAATTTGTGCATATTAGGGGAAAAATGAAATTTTGTTGCTTTTGTTTTAAAAAAATTGAGAATTTTAAGAAATTTTAAATAATTAGAGGTTTTGTGCTTTCTTTGGTTATTTCCCCTGAACTAATGATGAGAATTATGGTTGAAAATTTTGCATTGCTTATGGAAAAGTGTGAATATTGTCTAGTTTCATTCTTCGTGCTTGAATTTGTTTCATTTCGATTGTGATTGTTTCATTTTGAGCACCATGTCTCGATCTTTGAGTTGTGTGCAATTTTGGAGAATGTTTGTGTGATTATGTAATTTTTAATAAACTCACAAGTCCTAGAATTTTTTTGATTTGCTCTCGAGGTGAAATCCTAGACCTCACTATATTAAGGAAATAATGTAGGCTATTTTTGGACCATTTGAAACTTTTCAATCATCCCTAGTCAAATTCTTGCCCCTAGTGCACCCTTTTAGGCCTTAATATATCCTTTCTTTATTAGCCACATTTCTACCCTAGCCATTTAAATAATTTCCATTCCTTTCCCTATTCTAAGCATATGATCTTTCTAGGATTTATTTTTGAACTATGCTAATTATGAGAGGAAGGGTGGAGTTTAGTAAGTGTTCTTTTTGTGTTATGTCTTTATGTTTGAAAACAAAACAAAACAAAACAAAGTAAAAAATAAAAGGTGCTACACCCTTGGTTCATAAAAAGAAAAAAGAAACAACTTTGGGAGTCTAGTAGCAAAAATTAAAAAAACAAAAAAATAAAAAAATTGAAAAAAGAAGAAGAATAAAGTGGATGACAAAAGGAAGTTTGACTTAAGTATGGAGGTGTTACTTGGAAGTAAAGAATTATGCTCTACAAGGGTCCTAAAATGATTAATGTGCTTGGGGTGTTTTAGCCATAAATTCTCCCTCATCCTACCTTTTCCTAAGCCTTATATTACAAGCTAATGAAGTCTTAAGCCTCCTTCGTGTGGTGTTTGTCTATATTAGTGGAGAGAGACATAAAAAGCAAACTTATTGGACTTATTTGCGCTTTTGAGTTTGTTGCTAATTTCATATTTGCACAACTTATCCAAATTGCATACAACAAAGGGTGAAAAGGCTACACACACATTTAAAAAATTCAATTGGAGTGGCACACACTCTAGGATTAATTACAATGCTTGGGCAATGTTTGAATATTTCTCTAAGTTATGCTCTTTATTTAACTATTGAGGAATTTACTTGAGATCACCAATTTTACACAATTCGCCTCTAGTTTTTAGTTTTTAGTTTTTATTCTTATTTTAAATTGATTATTCAAATAATCATAAAGCTAATCCAATTTCGATAATTAACAAAAATTAAATACAATCTCTATGGGAACAATATTCATACCCTTGGTATATATGATTCTGTGCACTTACAGATTCAACCGAGCAGTGAAGAACCCACAAGTAAAAGCTAAAATTCTAGGGAGAGAAATAGCTTGAAGTGGAAGATTCTTAGAGGATTTTGGCAGATGCTTGGAGGATTCAGGGCTTAAAGCTCATCTCCATGAAAAGTTTATTCTTCTCTTCTCTCTCCATAATCTAGATTGAAATTTGTATTTGTATTTGTGTGTTAAACATAATTACTTTTATGGATTTCATGAAGAGATTAATTATGGATTTATCTATGTTTACTTAAATTTCCTATTCTAGGGCTTGGTTTAATTGGATTTAGATTATGTTGGGATTAATTTGTTTATTGTTGATGTAAATATCATTTCAATTCCATTTCAATTGAAGGCTTGAAGCTCATCTCCACAAAGAGTCTCTTTTTCACTTCGTTAATCACTAAATTGTATGAAAGAGCCAATATCTGACTAGGAGAACAAGAAGAGCGTCTTCCCCCAACACGCCCACTCAAAAACAATGGCATTCTATGGATCATGGAAGGGCCTAGAGTATGCCAATCACTAGCCAAAACTTCATTGAGCTCTGCCCCCACCAGCCCTTTTTGCCAAAAACAAATGGCACAAGGTCAAAGGTTGGACTGCCTTGAATCCATAGCACAATGTTTTTGGAAGTGGGAAGTAGAGAAGTTGGCGTATTAGGTTGAGTAGTATCAGTTTGGAGTGTAGGCATTCCACTATTAATGCGGCCTCAACCTAACCAACCTCCTCGCCATTGTTCCCTGATGACTAGAGTCCTGCCCCACCTCTTCAACTCCGCCTATCCTTGGGAAGCCGTTCTTCACCCACAAAAAGAAAAAGAAGAAGAAGAAGAAGACATTAAAGAGGACAACTAGGTGATGACCCCTTGTCTCGTTTCTCAGAGAAGTTTTTCTTTCCCATACTCTTTTTATTATAAACATTGAGGACAATGTTTAAATTAAGTTTGAGAGTGGAATTGTATTTCTTTTAGAACTGCTATTGTTGACCTTTATGATCTTGTTTTTATGTTGTCTTCAAGTATTTGTTAGTCCTAGTTCTTAGTAGTTGTTTCTTTTCTTTTATTATGACTTTATCTTTACTTTGTTTAATTTTGTTAATTAATGCAGTTTAGTTCTTTTTATTTTGTCACTTTTGTTTAACTGTTAATGTTAGTTTTGTTTTATCTTTGGGTTTAATTTTTCCTTTTTTTTGTTAAAAAATTTTTGAATGAGAGAAATGAGAATGAAAAGGAACCAAGCACTTTCTTTTTGAGTTGCATTCTATGGTAAACAAAAACGGATGATAGTCAATGCTTGATTTTGAATATGGTTCTTTGAGAATAACATACATAGTGATGTTTGGGTGCTTAATCCTTGTGCAATCTATGTTCTTTTTAATCCTTCACAATTTAGCACCAAAGCCTTTTACATTTAGTCAATTGTACACTTAGAAAAGCTTTATGCATATAGGTAGCCTCACAATTCCAAGAATGCTAGAGCTCACTTTATTACCTTTAGAGGCAAAATCCTAGGTTAGGTATCATTGGGGAATTAATTGAGGCAAATTTTATTGGACTATTTGAGTCTTTAAAGTCGACCAATGAAAACTTTACTGGTTGTTTCTCCCGTTGAGCCTATTTGACCTACTTCTTTCATTATCCACATAGGTTTAACTGAGCCATTTTTGTTGAAATTTCTTTCAGTTAACCTGTCACTAATAGACATGTTTGCATCCTCGCTTGAATTTGAAGATTGATTATCGGATCAAGCATGGAAAGTGATGTTATTTAAATTTGTAGTTTGGTTGTGTTTGTAAGCGACTCATTTTATGTTTTCGTGTTATTTTTCATTTGTTTAGCTTAGTTTCATCTATGTATTTTCCCCTCCTAATCTAATGGTATTTAGCCAAATAAGTTTAAGGGTGTCTAAATTTCCATGTCCATTGATTTCCATTTGCTTGTAATCTTTTTATGTTTCCCTTTAAAAAATTCAAAGAAACAACCAAAATAAATAAATAAATAATTTTTTTATAAATTCTTGTTTTTGAGTTCTTGTGGATATTTGTAAGTCATGTTTTGGGGGACTGATTGATGATAAAGTAATGATCCGGTGGGCAGTTAGTTGTGAGTTTTCATTCGGTTTATGCATGGTCCAAGGTGCATCTATAGAAGGCAGAAAGTCCATGACTGGTTATTGTAGAAAAACATGGGGCAACCTGATTACATGGAGAAGTAGTCTATGGTAGCTAGAAGTAGTGTTCAAGCTGAATATCAAGCTATAGCATAGGGGATTTACAAATCAATTTGGTTAGAGAGACTCTTGAAGAATTTGGATATGCCTTGACAATCATCAATGAAGCTTTACAATGATAGCAAGTATGCTATTGCCATAGTTCATAACCCAATGCTACATGATAGAATGAAGCATGTGTGAATTGATCGAAACTTTATCAAGTTTGAAATTGAAAAACAGACTATTAGCCTACACTATATTCCAATGACACTCCAAATAGTAGATGTTCTCACCATGGTCCTACTTAAGTCTAGATTTGAGTCAATTGTACACAATTTAGGAATGACTGATATTCATTCACCAAGTTGTAGGGCTGTGTTGGAAAGTTAAGAAATCCCAATAATGAGGTTAGCTTTGGTCAACTTTCCTTGTGTTACCTAATTGGTTTTATTGTTTGCAGTTTCTTTATTTTTGTCCTCCCCGTTAGGAATTTTCCTATTTTGTTGGTTATTTCCTATTTTATGGCTAGTGATTAGTTTTGTGACTGGCTTATATATTGTAATATTGGTCATTCAAATACTATTATTCAAAGCAAACAATTTCTTGAGTCTCTGATTTCATAATTTATGAATTTCAATGCTCGGGAGAGATTGAATCATTGGAAAACGTAGTCTATGTTGTTGTTGAGACCAAAGAGGTTTGAGAACACATAGATTATCAACCTAATAGTCTTGGTTTTTATGAGGCTAGGAGGTGATCAATGCCTTAATAATCAAATTAAAGGTTGAGCTTAATGAGTGTGTAATTAACTCGGTTAGATAGGGATATCAATTTAAGTATTTGTGCATAGAACCCCATTAGCCGCTTGGGAGAGGTAATGAGGTGAACTTAGGGTCCTAGATTAATGAATTGGATGGAACAAAGTTAATAATTGCAAAATAGGAAACGCATAGGAAGAATTGAGCTAAATCAAGTCCCTAGACACATTTTATTTAGATTGTCTAGATTGTAAATTATTTATTTATTTTTTTGATTTTATTTAATTAGTTTAATAAGTTTTATTTTTCTTTTTACTGATTTTCCTTTAAATTTCAATTGCCTAAATAATAAAGCCCGATCATTGTAGGTGAGGTCGTTAGCTAGTTTTTAGATTTCAATCTTTGTGGGAGACAAAAACCCATGACTCGCCAATCCTATACTAAAACTTGACCCCATGTGCTTACGGGTTAGACAAAAACTCTTCATCAATCCCACTATTTTATATGGGATATCAAATATTACTTAAATCCTCACTTATGATTTGTTCATAAAAAGGTCATCTATTATAGAATTAATAGAACTCATGGACAAAGATGTAATTAGGGTGGCTGGACAAAAAACTATAAAGTAGCTCTAATTATAAATATTATTTTGGAGGATATTATCACATGGAAAATGCTTACATCAATGGATGACTTTGTTGGCAACATTTTAGGTTTAAGGTTAGATATAATTATGCATATAATTTAAAAGTGCAACCTCAGTTTCTGATAATGGATCAAACAGGAGTTAATAATTATTATTGATTTAATTATGAGATAATTATAATATAAATAATTATTGGAACCTAAATTATATATGTCCATTTGGTCCCCTTACTAGCACCATAGCATTCTTTTAGATGGATCAATGGAAATTTTCTTGAATTAATTTTGTTAAAAGGGGAAAATTTGTAATTTCATATGGCAGTCTACTAGGACTGTATGTGGCACCACATACTAGAACTTTGGGGGTCCAAGATGGGGCCACATCCATGATTTTAAGTTTCAAATAGATCATGGGATTTTCATGTAATCCACTTGTTATCTTGGTGCAAATAAAAATCTTTTTCAAGAGTTAAAGTAGATTCTATAGATAATTATTTGAATTATGAGATAATTTATATAATTAAGAAAACTATGGAATATATTAATTTCAAAAGTTAAAATAAATAAGATCCCAATATTAATTGAAGTCGAATCTTGGACAAATTCTAAATGGATACAAGATTACATAGTTATAGATGGTTGTGACACATTTCACTCTTTTATTGGAGGCTTGAAGATAGCGCCCAACCACCCTTGATAGGTGTGATGCTCTATAGAATCTTTGGAAGATTTTGCACCAACTAACACCTACTGGTGCATTATAAAAAGGCCTTGGAGGTTATTTTCTACGTAACTTTTCTTAGGCTTCCATCTAGTGTTTTTTAGCTCTCCCCTTTAGAGTGTAAAGAATCTCTGCTAATGTGAAAAGTTGGAAGCAGATATTATAGAACAAATTTTAAAGGGAACAAACTATGGTGAGGAACGTTTTTATCCCTACTGATAGACTGTAGTTTTTAGACTATTAGATGGTGATCGAATGGATGCTATCAAACGAGCTCACAATTTAACAAATAGATATGGTTGTTCCGTATAATAAATGAAAAATAAAAAAAAAAGAGAAAAAAGATTTAATTGAATATAATCATATGCGATAGGTTCCTTTGGTGTTCCATATGTGAGAGGTTCTTTTGGTATTCCATCATTTTCTACTGTTGATTTACTCAACCATAGTTGTTTACCTTTTTATACATTATATTTTAGGTTTATTAAGAAGTATATTTTAGTTTTTGATCTCCTTAAAATACATTTAATATAAAAATCTATATATTGCTATCACGTCCCAGAGTATGGGAGGTGACATGCAGGGTTGATTAAGTTAATTAAGAAGAAATTGATTAAAACATAAGTTAAAGAAATTAATTTGTTATGAAAAATGTGATAATTTAAAATTTTTTTAAACCAATGATTACAATAATTAATCCAAAAGAATAAAGATAACAAAGTGTTTAATAAAAAAATAAAATAAAGAAAGAGGAGAAAGACAAGTTTGGTCCCACTGGGCCACAACTTGTATACACACATAGTACTGACAATATTAAATTATAACCACATTTCAAAGTAAAAGAGATAGTTAAAGTTATATATACCTTGAATTATTTGTACTACAACCCACCCAAGTCTTTTACAGGTCATAAGTCCCATCAACGAACTCTTTTTTGATTCTAAGCTGAAATCCACCTAAAGGGGAAAAGATTTTAAGACAAGTAAAAAGTAAATGAAAGACTCAGTAGGACTATAAATTTAAAAACATTTAATTTTGAGAAGGAAAATTTCATAATTCAAGAAGTAATTAGAAAATAGACTTAAATAAATAAATAAATAGAATTTAATAAAATTAATCTTACCAA
>LNSY01000108.1:0-11274 GCA_002024485.1 Artocarpus camansi
TCTCCCTGGACGAATAGTGAACTGAGATTTGCGAGCTTCATCCATCAAGGCCTTTGTCACTCCCTCGATTGTAGGCATTGCCAGACGTCCCCTGAGATTACAACGACCCATCCGTAGGAATCCTCTAGTCTTCAAACTGTTCCCCATTCCATATTCTCGTCTACATTCCCTAAAGATGCCAGTCTTGCCACTAACTCTGCTTCATCATCTGAACAAGTGTTAAAGTCAAATCCCTAAGATACGTCGATGCCTTATCGAAGCTTTCATGGTACTATGGCCCACATTCGCTCATAGTAGCATCTCTCCCAATCTTCTAATGCTAGATATGTGAGAATATATAAAGCCTCTCTGTTGTGCACATCTACATCCATGACGGCCATACCTAGATGATACTATAGTGAGAAATCCTAGTCCTCTATATATTCCATCTATCTCCGTTGCCTCAAATTTGAATCCCTTCAAGTGAACGAATACCTTAAGCTTTTGTAATCCAAGAATACCTAAAATGTCGCTCCATATGAATAGTACCTCTAAATCTCCAAAACATGAATCATTGTGACAAGCTTTCTCAATTGTGTGTAGGGTAGTCCTGTTCGTGAGGCCTCGACCATCGCAATTCATAAGTCGTAACTTGCCCATGCTGCATCAATGCAAATCCGAGTCCTCGTTCTGATGCATCAATGTGGACCTCCTAAAGTTTGTCATTACTCAATATAACCAATACAAGAACAGTAGTCCACCGATTCTTCAACTCTTAAAAAGCATAGTTAAATTCCATATCCTTTTCATGCCTGACATCTTTTCTTGATCAATTGCATCAATGAAGCTGCTATCTTTGAGAAATCCTTTATGTACTACCTATCGTGTACGACAAGTCCTCAAGAGCTATGAATCACGGCCACGATATTTGGTCGTTCCCACCATACTATAGCCTCTATTTTAGATAGATCCACTGAGATACCCTGCTTATAGATGGTATGCCTCAAAAACTTAACCTCCTTGGCATGCAGTCGCTGCTATCCTAATCGTAAATCCATCCTCAAGAAATATCGGGACCCTCCTAACCAGTTGGATAATCCATCGATCTTGGGCAGTAGATACTTATCCTTTACGATGACCCAATTCAACTATCGATAACCAATGCATAACTTGAGCATACCACATGTCTCTTGATAAACAAAACTGACATGCTGTCTTAAGTGTATCCTTTATTTGCAAGTTCCTAAAGCCATTTCCTTAATTTCTCTTTTTCTACCGGTGTTAATTGATATAGTGCTACAAAAATCGAAGCGATTCTTGGTAATAACTCGATGCCAACTCAATCTCCTGATGCGATACTAATCCAGATGACTTGTTGGAGAAGACATTGCTGAACTCATCAGCCACCGATATTACTACATTTTTTCTTGCAACATTAGACACCTCTTCGAGATCCAAAAAAAGTATATGTATATATATATATATATATATATATATAGCATGTTAGTTTTCCTCGTACACCTGGAGACATTTTCGTGAGTCAATTGCTCATTACTTGATCGTTACCGCCCTAGTAAACAATCACCGTCCCCCTATCAATCACGAGGGTTACCTTTCTAATGTGACAATCTACAATTGCATCTTACCTAGACAACCTGTCCATCCCTAGGACCAATCATACATACTCATGGAAATTATAGTCAAATTTCTTTCTAGAGTCTCATCCTCAATCATTATTTGACAGAATCTACATGTACAATTCACACACACACCTACTCCAAGGGTGAAATAATAATCAAGGATTCATTAAATTATTTTATTTCTAATCCCAAGGCATATATAAAAGAACTCAAAAAGAGAGAATGAATGGCACCAATATCAAATAGAATCAAAACTAAAGACTAAGAAACTGAAACCGTACCATTGACTCTCACATTGCTTGTCTTAGCATATGAAATCCCTGAAATTATTGTGCAAACTCAAACTGGAGCCTCTTTTCTTTTCCTTGGTTAGCATTGCTACACCTTGGGTTCATTGACCGATATTGCTGCAAAGAAAATTGATGGGGCTGAAGCTGAAGAAGTTGCTGAGGTAGAGGTAAGGATTGAGGTTGAGGCTGACGGCTTGCGCTTCCTTCAGTCAGAGATCCTTGTCGAGCATTCCTTACTAGGCAACTCTACTCGATGCATCTTGGTTGCTGGTAGAAATGGCAAAGGCTGCTTCGCACGCTGCTGGATGAATTATTGCTCCCACTGTTAATGTTGCCATGTTGATTCTTCACTTGAGCTTAGTGATCGCTACCTCTCTTATTGCTCTTCTAGGATCTTCCTGTTGTTCTTGTCTAATCCTTGCAGTAGAAAGCGTAATCTCTTTCCACCAATAAAGCTGATGACTCTAACCTACCAAAATTTTGAAGTCGCAAGATCATCGATTACAGTCGAATGGATATATTGAGCCCTACCTAAAGCTTGATACACTATTTACGTCTAGATGCCAAGATGAACGGAGCAAACTTGGCCAACTCATCAAACTTCATGCATATTCCCGAATCGTCATGTCGCTCTATCCCATCTAGTAGAATTCGACGATCCTTCAATTTCTGCATCCTTGCAAAAATAATGCTCATTGATCAATTCCTCAAATCTTTGCCCCGCTGATATTCCTATCATTTTCCAGATGCTTTGCTTGCTTTCACTAGGTATTATCACTACTTTTTAACTTATAAACCTTGAATTCCACTTGATACACCACTGGTTCTAACCGATATTCAGCCTCCTACAGACCCTTATCTCCATCGAAAGTCGAGGTAGACACATGCCAAAGCTCCTTAAAGCACTCATGTCAGTTACTTGCCCCTACATTGCCAGATTTAACCTTTATTGCCATTTGCTAAAAAGCGACAAATGTAGCTTCTATCATGTTTTCCTCATTCGTGAGACTCGCGTCAGCCACACCTTGATGACGCCCAAGTGCCATTCTCTCAGTTTTTAAAAACAAAATTGGACTGCCATAGGCGTTTTACTATTGTACCTATGTGTGCACAATTCCTAAGGTTTATAATCTTGAGCTTTGATACCATTCTATCACGCCCAGAAGTATAAGTAATGACGTGGTAGATTAATTAAGTTAATTAAACCAGATTTTTGATTAAACACATCAATTAAATATTTTGGGGGCATTTTGAAGAACTTGATATTTTAAAAATACATTTTAAAATAATTATTTTTATTTTAAAACAGTTAATCATGAATAAAACAATAAAGACAAACAAACATAGGTCGAGCCCCACTGAACACACATTAGAGTGCACACATGGAATTAACTATAAAATATTATAATCATAGTCTAACACGAGAGATAAAAATTTAAATAATACATACCTTGTTTAAAATAAAGAAATAACTAAGCATTATTCCTACATCTCACATGTTTGCACTAAGGCGTAGTTCCTAGTGTTTTTCTGAAATTGCTTAGAAATTATAGAGAAAGTCACTTACAAACTGCAACCTTTGTTTTCAAGGAAAATGAGCTTCTTAAAGGCAAAATTTTAATTTAAAACAAAAAACAAAAAACAAAGTTCTAGATCCGAATGTTATAAACAACTTTCATGAAGAATTTTTTTTTTGAAAATCTATATTGTGATTAGAAATATAGTTGGAACCAAAGCACAGTAGCATATAAGAGCTTTAACTGTAGTCTATTTTTGCTTTATACTGTAGCATATGAAACTACATAATAAGATATAGCCGTGGAAATCCAGTAAAACAGACAAGTTAGAGACAAAATCTGAATTTTATCAAAATATTGAAGTTTTAAATTGACTCGAGACAAAAAGTTTTCGTGAAAGAATTTTTTTAAAGTTTTAAGAGCTTGAACTTATATTTTGATCTAGGATGTGCTAAGACTTCTAACTCCTTAAAAAAACTTAAACAAGCCTCAAACCTAGCATGATGAGATAAGGATTTTTAACTTAAAAAGCCCTAGAAAATGTGACTGTAAAGAATAAGAACACAAGGTTTTCGAAATCAAAACTTGCACAAATAGAAAGCCATTTAAACTTCTCAGATAAAGGCTTGAACTTGAATATTCTATCTTTATTTTTGAGGGAAGAAATTCAACCACAAGGGAGGAGAGGTAAAGAAGAAAATCTCTTAAGGAGAAAAGGTAGAAAGAAATGAAGGTTCTCTAAGTGTGATCTTTATTTATAGACAATTTTGATGCTTAACCTTAATAAACTTGATCAAGACTTATTAAGGCACTAAACCTTAGCTTAGCTTAATCTAATGAAAATTGGTCTCCAAGAAAGCTCCTTAAATAATTTTTGCAATAGATCCCAATCATTGATTCTCATTTGTACCCTTATTACTTGATCTAAGCCTACTAGTCATGCTTTATTTGATTCTAAATTAAGCTTATAATTTTTTACTTGAGTCTCAACATCATCGTCAAATCTTACACTAAATATTTCTACAATAAAAGTCCTAATAGTTTAATCTTATGATGATGGAAATACTAATACGATAAATTCACACCATGCCTAGAGATGTAACTTCATGGACGGCCCAGCCCAACCCTCTACAATGCATGGCTTGGTCTAATCTAGTCTTATACTATAGAGGGCCAAGCTGGTCAACAACATCTAATGGGCCAAGGCTAGGCTTGAACCCAGGCCGATTGTCCCTAGCCCACCAAGGCCTTTCAAGCCTTGGCCTTTTAGGTGTTTTGCCTTACTCAAGATTTGAATGTTAAACCTTTAGGAGAAATAAAAGACTGTTAACCAATAAGCTAGACACATTTTATACAATTTTTGAATTTCCATTATATTTATTGTCTTCATATGCATATTGCTAATTTAAAATATACTTATATTAATTATATATTAAAAAGGATAAGAATTTTTTTTTCCAATATTCTATATAATACTTAGAAGTCTTTCTTTACACTTGGTACTCCTATAATTCTATACATTGATTTTTTTTATTAAAACTTATTAAAAAATAAATAATTTTTTTTTGAAATTTAAACTTATAGGATTGGTTTTGTAGGGCTAGCCCTACAATAGGCCCAAAACAACCTCTCAAGAGCTAGGGTCTAGGCTAGGGTTAGGCTTGAGGGAAAAAGGTATGGCCCTCTATTGCAGAGGTTTGAGCCTGACACAACCCACGCCCATCAGGCTTGAGGTCAAAAGGATCGAGACGACTGTGCAAGCCTTTTTGACACCTCTAACTATGCCATGGCATATATTATTGTGTCACATAGATATAACACATAAAATGTAAAATTGAACATGCATGTACATATTTTGTAAATTAAATTTTTTAACCGAAAAATTCCTTTAGGCAAAAAGGTTAAAAATTACAAGTTCATTATTTGCAAAATACGTGTTTTTTTCTTTTTGCTTTTTGAATCGATTACCCATATTCTTTTGTTCTACCGTCGGTGAAAGATAAATTTCGTTTTGATGGCTTTGTATCGAATTTTAAATGTGCAATTCTTTGACTTGCTTTTCTATTTTCCTTGTGTTGTTCTTTTTTTTAAGTGTTTTTTTTTGTATGTATAATGGGCTTTGGATGCTTTATTTTAAGATCAGTCGTTTCTAACACTTTGTTATTTATTTAGTTATTTTGATCCTTTTTTGAAGAATCAATGTAGTGCATTTAACTTGAGATATATTTATTGAATTTTTTGTCATCATAAAAATACCTATAATATCTTTGGATTTAAAGGTTTGCTTATTGCTCGCTTCTAAGGTGGGAATTTGATGGTGTTTCCAATAATGCAATTTTCCAGTTGATGCTGTACAAAGAAACTAGTGTATTCAATTATAGAAATTTAATTTAATGAAAGCTTTTTAAGGTTGTACCGAAAGTCACACGCCATCTTAGAGAAACCTGTCATTAACGCTTTCTTTATAGATTCGAGAACAATAAAGGATGCAATAATAAATCACCAAATACTTTACACATTATCCTCATTGGCATTCTCTTTCCAATCTTTAATAGTTATAGGAATGTGTTCTCGAACAAAAACTCTAGTATAACTCTAAAGCTTATCTTTTCTTTTCTAATACTTTGATCTTCATGGTCGAATTTTACGTGTATTTTTATTTGTCTTTTTGTCCTTAATTTGGAAACACGTTTCATCAAGACTGTTCTTTTTTTTTTTTCATCCTTATTAGGATTAGATGGCTCCCTTTTCAGAAGCTCATGATCATCTTGTTGTTCATTCATTTCCTCGTCCATATCAATTATTTTGTTGCCCAATATATTGACTTCTTTTTCAACATTTTAAACAAGCCAATAAAAAAGATATATAACCTATTTTGTTACAAAATATTTATGCTCAACAAAATCATTAAATAAATAACTTAACTAAACAATACAAAATATAGAAAGATTTTAAATTAATGATAATAATACCTCATCTAACATATTAACGTACCAACATTCATTGAAATCATGCATGCTAACATTAAATCAATATAATAAACAAATAATAAATAAAAGCTTAAGAGAAAACCCTTAATAACTTAAACTAATAAAATTTGTAACTAAAAAATTAATTAAAATAACTAAAAATAATAACTAAAACTAACCTAAACTAATAACCCTTACTAGCTCTAAATAAGAAAAACTAATAACACTAATACATAACTAAAACTAATGAAAACTAAAACTATGAGAGGAGAAAAACTTAATGCCAGAGAACTCGAGGAGGCGATGAAGGCAAAAGAGTGGTGGCAAACTCAAGGAAGTGACAGAGTGGTGGTAGACTTGAGGTGACGTACCCAATGACAGTGAGGTCTAAAAGCAATAGAGGCGAGCGAGAGGCAAGAGAAGATGATGGCAATGGCTATCGAAGCAAAAGAAAATGATGACAGCAGCGGTGAAAGAGACAAAAACTAAAATGACATAGAGAGGTGAGAAAGAGAAAAAAGTACTGTTCTAAGGCTCTTTAGGTTTGATGTTTTCAACCCTACACTTTTGACAGGCTATTAGATGACAGTTTCTAGAAACTGTCGTTAAGTAATATACATTAGACAAGGGGTTTTTAAAAACCATCATCTAAAGTGTGGCAAGAAAATTCAAGATGCATAGGTTTTCATGGCTCGTTAATTATAATGACGGTTTACTAGAAACCATCACCTAATAAGCATCGCCTAACCTATTAATTGTAATAGTGTATTGATTCTTTAATTATATCCTCTAAGTATGACTAAATTGAGCCTTTAATTACAACCACTAAGTGTAAAACTTCCATACTATAATTAAAAACATTGATGGGTATCATATCATAATGACATTTCACTCAAAATATAATAATAACAAGAACAACTATTATTGTATTATAAATCAAATGCCCAAAATTTATATAAAATAATATTATATAGTCAACATAGGAATTTTAAATTTTATTAAAAGTATAGTAATCCAACAATTAAATGCAAAACAAGCCACTAGGCTTGTTGGTACATGCCACCAAAATCTAGTTGGACTGTCTACACTAACTTGCAGATGTTTTTAGAAATTTAATTGCTTAATTAATTCTAAGAAATAATTATTTAAATTGGTGGTCTAAATTTTAAATAATTAGTTATTTAATTAATATTTGAATAATTATTTTTAAATCCCAGTTAAATTTGAATAAAGGATAATAATAAACAATTATTTGAAAAGATAATTATTTGAATAATACTAATCTAAATTAAGTTGAATTTGTTTGAATTGGAATTATACTAGGTGATTTAGAAAAACACAAAATTCTACACCATGATCGGCTAAAATTCAAATTCTAACCACTAGTGGGTGGTGTGTGCCATAGGGAATATCTCTCTATCTCAATGGTAGGAGTGCGGTGCAGATGAGGAAAAGGAGAAATCCTTCTAATTTTGTTGATAGACTTATGATTTCTCCAACGAGTTTTATAAACAAAAGTTTATGGTCTTCATTTATTCTTAGATTGTCTTAATGTAAATTTTAGAGTGAAAGTTTTGGTCAATCACCTTCTATGGTCAATTGTTCTTGTGCACTATAGTGATTGATAGGAGTATTATTATAATGGAGGTTTGTTGAATTGTGCCCCACACGCAGTGGTCTAAGGAGGAGAATTGAGTTAAATTCTGAATTAATGAATAAAAGTTTTAACATTTGCTACGTCGTTGTATCAATTTTTCCACACCAAATTCATCTCTTGAATCTCAACTGTCTATCAATTTTAAACCTAGTCCTTACCATTGATCACACTTAGATCTAATCCACACCATTGATCAAACATAGACTCAATTCCACCATTTATGAAACTGATTTTGGTAAATTTATTTTATGAAAGTCAATTAATTTAAGAGTCCTTAAATTTAACCCCATATCTACTATGGTCACACGCTATACATTATTAATCCTTTTTAAAATGATGGCAATACCATCAATGCATGAATTATTCATGGAAATAAATATTCATATTGTAATTAAATATTCATATTGTGATCGAATAGTCATATAATATCTCAATCACTCATTAAATAATTTTTAGGATAAAATTCTGAATAAATTGGGTATTCTATCAGGTTACCAATCAATGAACTCGCAGGTTGTGCATGGGGTCAATAGTTGGTGGCTTGGCAGACCCATTTCACTCCAGAGTCATGTCAAGGCGTCTTTGGAGAAAAACCGGAGCAATTTATGATGACTCTCTTTTACGTATCTTACGGAGTTGAGCTTATCCTTTGATTAAGGAATTGTCTAGAATGTGGACCTTGGCCTATAAGTGGGCCGGTTGGTTCATAAAGGTGAGAGAATGGACTCTGGGCTACACAAGGCACCAAAGGTAGTGGATGGGTTTCTTTGAGATGTTTGCGTCTCAGTCATCAATCTCTTACGCCAAAAAGGGTCAAGATAAACTACGTAATATTTTATCGCCTCAAAATGTCACGATGATTTATAAGAAAGGATAAGAACCCTTAATAGTATGGGGCCATTGGAGATAAAACCAAAGAGCAAAAAAGTGTAGGCTTGGACACAAAATAGCCAATATCATATTAAATAGAGGTGTAGTATGATATCAAACATATGACCCAGCCAAAAGCGTAACCAACAAAGACATTGGGCCTCAAAAGGTTGAGGTGATTGTGACAGTTGTTGATACCAATTTTTTTTGTAAGATTCAAGCCCAACCCTATCTCATGATATGGTCTAACGTAAGATATGTGGACCTAAGTCATGTTGCAAGGATCTCAAAGTGGCTAAGTTTGAAAGGGTAAGAAATAAGAGTAGGCCCATTTAATCCTGTCCAATTAGATTTTTGACTCACTTTAGAGGTTAAAATCTAATTAGAATTAGGATAAAATGGTTGCGAAGGAAATCATAATTGAAACTCATCCATAATCTTCAGCCCAATCTTGGAAGGAAGCCCAATTAAGGTATTCGAACCTAGTCCACAAGAAAAGCCCATCTAAATCAGAGAGCAACTTTAGCCTAATTAGTCCACCTAAACCAACAAGTCCATTTGGACCAAGAATCCCACTTGGACCAATCAGGACACTTGAACTAGCCATCTCACCTAGCTTGGCCTCCATGCCTTTACCACACAAAGCTAAAACCTCCATGCTCCCTATTACCTAGGTCGAATCTAAAGCATTTTTCTCAAGACTAAACCTTGCACAAAAAAAGGAAAAGCATTGGCTGAAACCATGAAAACCCTATTTGTAGCTTTTGAAACGGAATGGTAGGGTGGTTGAAAACTTGAGAGAGCTACTAACTCAGCTCTTAATATCTAACCTAACCTTTTAGCACTTTGGGGGGAGTTTTCTTGCTTTTGGATTGCCGTTTTAGGCCTCCATCAGAATTCCGTCCTGAAACACCCTTCAACTAGGAACCCCAAATAGATAGGTTCTCAACCAAGCCCAAAAACCATAAGATAATAGAGGGATCCCTTTTGAACTATAGATACCCACCACTCATCAATCATTCACAACATACACATACCATTCTCATCAGCCATTAACACTCTACACCTCTTCATAACCTGCTCTTTCCAGAAACACAAAGGATTCAACTAGCACTTGGTTTCTTCGGGAGAAACCGCTGTCGGGAGGGAATCCTACTTATAATCAACAACCAAAAAACCACCGCCCAAAACCACCACACTTCGACCAAGAACCCAGTCCACTCCCTTAAGACAATTTCACTTGAACCTGTCTAAAACGAAATCAACTTCTTGAAGGAAACCCCACCTGATGGGAATAGAAATTCTTTAGAAATTACCTCAACCGAAATGTTGTTTGGAAATCGTCAACTCTCTTAATCATATAGCTAAACCCAACATGGAAGTCTCAACCAACAAAAAAAGGATTCCTCCATGAACTATTCACATTTCTCTCCTATTCTATTGCCTCAACTAAAGGTCCTCTTTTGGTTATTATATTTAACCAAGTAGATTCAGAATTACAACAAGTCTTATCCTTGGGTGTTTTCCTTCCTTAAAGCTACATTGGTCTAGTCCAACCCAACTAGGGCCACCATTAATGCTTTTCAAGCCGTTTATTTCGGCCATGCTTGATGTCGTAACCATCCACTACAAATTCGTTGGCCTTTGACACCTAAAGAGTTGTAACAAACACCTGACAAGAAGCCAATTTGGCCCAATGAAGAGAGCCTAAGAGGCTCGCACCATCCACATCCATAAGGCCTCTGCAACAGAGCCCAACAATAGTTATCAATCCCTTATGGCAAGAGAAACTAAGACAAAGGAAGCTGTGTAGTCTCACATTACCTAAGAAATATCATGAGTGATATGTCTATAAGTGGGGATACCATCTCTCAATAATATGAGGCCTTTATGGTAAAGTCTTAAAGTAAAATTGTACAAACTTAGGCTCAAAGTGGGCATTATCATACAAAATAGAGAGGCAAGTCTTTATAGTTTTAGTCATTAAAAGAAAGTAAAGGCCTTTAGGAATGGACATAGCCTTTAGGAATGGACATATATCGTGGGCTATGCGAGATAAGAGGATGGGTCTCCTAGGTTATTTCTCCATCACCTAGTTGTGTTGGAAAGTCAACATTGAAACCCTTAAGCGCGAAGAAAAACTGACTTTCAGACCAAGGTTAAACGAGTCTATTTAACTACACATCACCCAAGAAACTATGAATTATAAAGTTTCCAGGGCATGGCTTGGGTCTGTAGATGAAGCCCATTTAAGTCACAACTTGGGCCTCAAACAAGGCTTTGTTCAAAACAGGTATCAACAATAGTCATTTTAGAAATCTCACTCTTAGAGTCTCAAGAGATATAAGTCGT
>LNSY01000184.1:0-10521 GCA_002024485.1 Artocarpus camansi
ATTTATTAGATTGGCTGAAATTTGGTAAAATCAGATAATTCATGTTTACTTATCGGTTGAATTAATTTTGTTATAAAATTAATTCAAGATAAACTTGTTGATTTATCGGGATCGGATAATTCATGTCTGTTTATTGGTTGGATTAATTAATTCAAGATAAACTTGTTGAATTATCACGAATATTTATTTTCTTAGAGATTATCTGGATATAACTGTTTTAATTGAATAACTTCTCTATTAGGTTATTTCAATTAAAACTGAGGTTCTATCCCAAGAATCTCAGGTAGGAAACAAAGATTTGTAGGAATCTTTTATCAGAGACTCGGTAGGTCGATCTTTAAGTTTGTCCTGTTGATTAAGGAGGTTTGGTAGGCCAATCTGCTAGTATGGCCTACCGACTATGCGATAAAAGGATCACGCGTTCCCATGCAAATTTTATTAGATCTTGATGCGAATTTGATTCTGATTTGAATTTTTGAGGCCTTATCTGATAAGGACTAACTCCTAAGCTTAACCTTTATATAAAGGGGAATGAGTCCCATTGTTATTAAGATCAATTAAGAAATCTAGAGTGAGACTTTGAAACTCCTCGAAAAGCTATCATTCATAAATAACAAATTACAACTTTGGACATTTCTCTACTAGTTAGAAGGAGAGTCGCCTAATGGGAAAGCTAAAAGATGTGAGCCTACACTCACTCCGATCGTGGATAGAAAATAGCAAAGAAGACTAATTGGTTGAGGCTCTTCTGAAACATTACTTCTTTATAGATTGTGGGAGTTCTTTGGCATTCAAAGGTTGGAAAGATCTGGTTAATTTATGCATATAACGTGTCAAACTTGTATTTTCAAAAATACTCTTATATAAAAAGAATTTAAAATTTGGTTGCGTTCTATTTTTCCAACAATTTTGTCATTCGTAGCCTCATTTAGAAGGGAATAATCAATACGGAGATCATATGCAACCACTTCAATTGGTATGACTGCTTCCATTCCATAAACAAGAGAGAATAGAGATCATCAATTGCTCTTTTAAGGGTTATTCGGCATGCCCACAATACCATTATAGCTCTTTGACCTAGTGACCCTTCCTTACATCTAGCTTCTTTTTTAGGTTTTTACCTATGGTCTTGTTACTAGCCTCGGTTTGCCCATTCCCTTGTGGATATCTAGGAGTTGAGAAGCTTAGAATGATCTCCAATCTTGAAATAATTTCTTGAATAAACTAGAGATGAATTGGGAACCATTATTGATGACAATCTCTTTAGGCACTCCAAACCAATGGATGATGTTCCTCTAGATGAAATGCTCGACATCCTTCTCCTTTACATCTGCAAAGGCCTCAACTTTGACTCACTTTGAGAAGTAATCAATTAAAACGAGCAAGTTTTTTACCTAGTCGAAAGTTCATGGGAATGGTCTGATCATGTCCATGGAGTACTTTATTAGTTGATGGATGATCAATATGTGCCTTTGGCAACTATCACGCTTCTTGGTGAAGTCTTTATAGTCACTCCACATCATGGGCCAATAGTAGTTTTGCCATTTGATCTTATTGTGCAATGACGGCACGCCTCCCTCGCTACGTTATTGTCATAATAACCTTTATGAATTTTTCTAATAACTTGCTCTACTTTGTCTTGTCCTAAGCATCTCATGTAAGGTCTAGCGATTGACCGTTTGTAGAGTTTCTCATCGATGAGATAGTTCTTGGCTACCTAGACTTTGATCCTTCTAACAATTTGGTTGTCATCTGATAGCCATCCCTTTCTAATGTTCATCTTAATCGAGATTCTTTAATCATCATTTGGGTGGATATATTGCGCTTTCTCTATCTCTACAATGCTTGGATGCTCAATGTATCCAAGGAGGACGACCTTTTTCTCCTTTACTATGACTAATGAGGCAAGGTTGGTGAGTGTATTAGCTCTTGTGTTTGATTTGCTATGTACATGCTTCACTTTGACTTTGCTGAGCTGAGAATTAAGGTTATTGACAATTTCCAAGCAATCATCTTACCATCATGTGCCTTATATTCAGTTGTAATCTAGTTAACAACTAAGGTTAAATCACTCTCAACAATGAGCTCGATAGCCTCTAGTGCCTTTGCCAACTTTAGCCCAACGGTCAAGGCTTCATATTCCCCCTCGTTGTTTGTGACCTTGAAGCCTAGCTTGAAAGACTACTTGATCTCCTCGCTTGCTAATGAATGTAACAAGATTCCAATGTCTAAACTTTTTCATTGGTTGATCCATCTACCTGTAAGGTCCATATACTTGGCTCTTTATCTTTGGGCTCGTACATTAGCTCAGCTACTAAGTATGGTAAAACTTGGGCCTTCAATGTTGTTCATGGTTTGTACTCAATACCAAAGTCAGTGAGCTTGATTGCCTACTTCATTAATCTTCTTAAAACATCAGGCTTATGCAAAATGGCTCACATTGGATATGATAAAAGCATGATGAGAATGGCCTTGGAAGTATGGTTATGGCTTTCAAGCAGACATAACAAGTGCAAGGGTAAGCTTCGCAATCACTGCATACCTTGTCTTGGCATCGAGTAGACTATAGCTCATAAAAAACACTAGCTTCTAAATTGATTCCTTTTCAATGAACATCATAAAGCTTATTGCAGTTTTTAAAATGGCCAAATACAAGTACAAATGTTTTCCATCTTTCAATTTTGAAAAAAATGTGTAGAGCCTTAAGATATCTCTTTAAGTCTTGAAAAGCCTACTCAGACTAATCATTCCATTCGAACTTTAGTAGCTGTAAGGCTGAGGGGCATATGTCTAAGGAATAGGCAATGAATTTGCTAAGTGTAGCAACTCGTGCAGTAAGCTTCTTTATGTCTTGCTTGCTCTATGGTGATGGCATTAGCTAGATGTCTTTGATTTGATCAGGGCTTGCTTCAATGCTTCTATTTGTCACCAAATACCTAAGGAACATTCTGATGATGACTCTAAAAGTGCATTTTTCCAAGTTCAACTTCATTTTGTACTTTTTAATGACATCAAAATATTCTTGCATACATTGAACATAATGTTGAGCTTATAGAGACTTCACCCACATGTCAACAATGCATTCCTCCATGTTCTTCTTAATTCATTCATCGAACATCATGTTGACAAGGCTTTGGTAGGTAGTACCTATGTTTTTTCAGTCCAAAAGGCATAACTTTAGAGTAGAAGATACCTTGCTTAGTGATGAATGCGGTCTTCTTATGATCTTCGAGATAAAGGAGGATCTAATTATATTTGAAGAAGGCATCAAAAAGCTCAAGACTTCATACCCTATGGTTGCATCAATGAGACAATCGATGTAAGGGGTGGATAAATTTTTTCAGACATGGTTTGTTCAAGTAAGTAAAATCAGCAAACATCCTCCACTTATAGTTCTTCTTCCACATGATCGCTACCTTGGCAAGCTAATCAGGATATTACACTGATTAAATGAAACCTGCGTCGAGCAAACATCTAACCTTTTCCTTGATAATTTGATTGTGCTCAACTCCAAGTTTCCTCTATTTTTGCCTGACTGGTTGATGGCGAGGATCAACATTTAGTCAATGAGTGATGATGCTTAGATCAATTCCTGGCATATCAACATGGAACCATGCAAAGCAATTCTTGCTAGCTTCAAGAAAATTGACTATGTCTGATTTTACCTTTATGTCGAGCTATGAACCAAAGTTAACAGTTTTCCTTTTAGCGTTAAAGTCGATCTACACCTCATCTAGTTGTTCGACAGCTGGTTCCCTCTGCTCCTATTTACTAGACTTGTTCAATGGGCTCATCTGTAGTTGCTATAATAACGTCTTGTTTTTTTTTTTTTCAAAGATAAAAGATAGTAGCTCCTTGTAGCTTCCTAACTTTCTTTTATCTCTCTAATCCAGTGCTTAATCAAAAAGTGGATTATTTGATGGTACATTGACAAGATTGCCTTCATCGAGTAAATCCATGGTCTCCCAAGAATCGACTTATAACCTCTTGTTCTCTCCTAAGACAAAAATGGGTAGTTTGATTCATCCAATAGCTATGGTTGCCTCACTAATGATATTAATGTGGGTAGTTTTTGTCGTCTCAATTTCCTTTCTACTGATCTCCATTTCCTTTGGCATCAAAAGGAACAATATGTCTACGGAGCTTCCATTATCAATTAATATATGGCTGATCTTCTAATTATCAATATTGAGCTTGATCACGAATGCGTCATTGTGTGGTCTATCGAGTCCTAATGCTTTGTGCTATGAAAGGTAATAGTTTGGTCTCCAAAATCCTTGTCCTTCGTTGTGCTAGTTGTTGGCTAGCTCACCTTCTTATAAAAAGTCTTTATCTGATTTACAGTTTCCCCATTGTACACTGAGCCTCCAAAAATGGCTTTAATCGTCTTTTTGATAGGTGATGGTGATGGTGTCTTCTCTTAGGCTTGATTGTTCCTATGACTGCCTTGTTTGCTATTATGTCTATACATTCGTCACCCCTTTTTTTGATAGATAATGCCATAGGTTTCCCTTCTTAAGTAACTTTACTATCTCTATTCGTAAGGCTTTGCAATCGATCATCAGATGGCCCATATATTGGCAAAATTTATAGTACTTGGATTTGTCTCGTGACTAGTTTGGGGCCATCTTTCCTAGCCATTTAACATATTCCTTGCCTTCTAGCTGAGTGACCAGATTAGTTAAAGAGATGTTTAGAGCATACTTGAGGGGTGACAGGGGTGGTTTGCTTCCTCCTTAAGGCCTCCTATAGTCTTTTCTTCATCATTCTTTCCATGGTGGAGTCTTGTTTGTTCCTTTTGTTCTACCTTTACTCTAAGTGATCTTTCTATTCTTTTGTTTGCGACTATATTTCTTGTGAGTTCTTGTTTGTACTATTCATATTCTTTTTCCAAATCAACATATTGTTTTGCCAAATTGAGTGCCTCCTAGATCATCTTGAAATAGTCTATGCAAATGTTGTCTTTAAATTAAGACTTGTATAATAGTCCCTTTTTTAGTGCTTTTCTCGTTGTTCCATCTTCAATGTCTAAAATCTCTGAAACAACCATGTTGAGCCTCTTAATGTAGGCTTGTAGAGATTCGCCTCAATTAAGTACAACAACCTAAAGATCTTTGGTTGTCTTTCCTGTCTTGATGTGAACTAAATAAGCCTCGACATACGAATCGACCAACTCCTAAAAGCTATCGACTAATTCAAACTAGACATTGCTAAACCATCGCAAATCCAGTCCCTTTAAACTCTATGCAAACAACTTGTACATCATCTCATCAATGATATTATCAGGGATATTGGAAGTACTTACTACATTTTTGTACTAGAAAAAGTGATCTTTTGGGTTCAAGGTTCCTTCAAATCAAGCAAATATATGGCTATCATACTTTAGAGGGACAACTATAGTGATCCGCCTAATAAACGATGTCTTACAGACATTTTTGAAAATGTCATCGAGTAAGGGATTCTTGCATGTTGCCTTTGTTACCTTCTCGTATTTTGCTTGAGCATGTCACATATCATTTGTTGGATTGCTTTTGCTATTATTGGGGTTAGAATTGGGATGATCTCTAGTCCCTATGTTGCTTGCTCGACTCTTGTGTCAGGCAATGTGATGGTTCTAGTTGCTTGTCTTTCTATGCATGCCGGAGTCATCATCATGGCTGTTGGAGTCGATGTGGTCACTAGGATCGTTGTGGTCGTCATGGTCATTGTTGTTGCTTGTGATGGTGTATGTAATGGTTGCATTTTACTCATAAGCCTGAATGCCAAGTGTTA
Source organism: Artocarpus camansi (assembly GCA_002024485.1). Lineage (NCBI taxonomy): Eukaryota > Viridiplantae > Streptophyta > Magnoliopsida > Rosales > Moraceae > Artocarpus > Artocarpus camansi. The sequence continues at coordinate 5,773 of LNSY01000184.1, forward strand.
TTTTGTTTGTTATGGCGTTTGGTACTACCATGGTGCTATCGATAAATTCGAGTATCCAAAGTACAGATTATAATAATTGGAGTATACTACGAGCTAGGAGCTCTAAGAACTAAGTTGGGAGCTCTAAAAACTAACTTGGCTTCTGAGCAACCTATTCTTATTGCCCAGCTCTTCAAATCATTTGTCACACTCCTAACTCTACTTTCGTAGTGAGGGCCTCCAACTACTCATCTCCGCCAGTCATTCCTATTGGTGTGGCCTCATTTTTCTCATTGCGGACGTTGTGGTCACTCATGTCATCTACCATTACTTGTTATTGAAGTTGCTTAGAATCCTCGAATTGGCGATCAGAGGGCCCCATGGTGGGCGCCAAACTGTATACATTGGATCTAAAATTAAATAAAATTATATTAAAAACATGACTAATGAATTAATTAAGAACTATTGGACCTTCAAACAATTATTATTAGGTTCAAACAAACTCCACAAAAAGGGTTCGATAAATGTTATAGGAAAATAAAACCAAAAATGTAAATTAGAAAAAAAGTGTTGTGAAAATAAAGACACCATATGCAAGATTTAGAGTGGTTTATTATTTTAATAGAGTTATGTCCACTAATTTTCTACACTATATGGTAAATTTGGTAAAAATATAGGAATCTTAAGTGATTGTAAATACGACAATGAGAATGAGAAGGAATTTCTTTAAAGATTATTTGCAACATTATTTCAAGCTTGTACATAAGAGTCTAGATACCCCTAAATGTTGCCTTCATCCTCTATTTATATAGGCCTTGTCTAGGATCATGGACTTCAACTGGTAAAGGAATTGGCTTTAGTAATGTTTCCAGTAGTGAGGCACACATCAACCCTTATTGGGTGCGTATTTCAAGTCATGCTTCTACATTCTGCTATATGAGTTAATAGATCTTCCCTTGTAACTATTGCGCCAAGACCCATTTCATTGACCTAGTCGAGAAAAAAGGTTGTATATTTCTCTTAATTGCTAATCATTTCTGACCGCTCTTATGTCGAACCAAACAAACAAAATATAATCATCAAATCATCAAAATTAAGACCGTTCTCTTAATCTTCAAATAGCTTGTATCAAGTACAACGAATGTTTCTAATGAACACCCTAAAGACTCCCATCGAATGCTCTCGATGGGCTCGACTCGTTTGTAAGTGATAGTAGGCTTCCCCTATTGGGCCTTTATTATTTGATTTGGGCAAGACCAAATCATGCCCAAATAGCAATTGAAATTCTATAAGAGAAAATATTGTAACAAAACTGGTTCAAACTGGAACTGTTTTGTTTGAATTGGTGTTTTCAAATAGGCTCTAAATATACTTTATGAAGAATATGATTACAACATTTAGAATTTGAAATGTTTTAATGTATTAGGATGTGTTTTATATTAAAGTTGTCTCGTAGGATTAATTTAAGATTATGTTTATTTTTTAGGATTGTTTAAAATGTTTGAAATATTGAGATAACTTTATGTTTTTTCTTTTTGAAATAGTTAAGTTTGTTTTCTCAGTTCTAAGTTTAGCAAATACTTACTTATTGTAATTTTATCAGAGTTGATAAATGAATATTGAAATTATTGGTTTTCCTCGTCTTGAGTTATTGGCCTCTCTTTAGAATGTCTTATTTTCTTTCATGTGATCTGCCTTGTGGTTCTCTATCTTCATTCTTCTTCTACATCTTGATTCAATTTTCCTATATTTTTCTTGGCCATATGTTTGTCTTACATCAGCACTAGTCAGGAAGCAATTTGTTGAATTCAATCAAAGTCATGAAGAGTAACAGCACAATTCGTTAAGTGCAGCAGTAACCAAATCCTCATATGATAAGGCAGATTGCAACATTAAATAAGTAGAGTCCCATCTAATGGGTACATTCAATGCAAACTTTTTTGTTTCATACCTGCATTTGTACAATAAGTAGTCAATTCTTTAATGCTAGCGTTAGAATTAGAAATATAGCTAAGTGCACTTCTGACATTGTCAATGTTTACTTCTACAATCTTGAAACATGAATTTTAACAATTAATTCATCTCTTAAAAATCCAAAATAAATAAATTGATCATATGCTAAGCACATTATTGGTGAAGAAACATATTTTCAAATCTTTCTTGAAAGTTTTTTTTTAAATCATTTGGATACTCCATTCATCTAAAATCAGTAACTCTTTTTTCATAGACCATTTTTTGGGTTTTTCGATAACTTTTTTACAAAATAGCAAAAACATGGGTATAGTGTGAAACGTATATAATAAAAATTTTCTCCAAACTATTGAAAAACACTCTATAGATTACATTAATTTAACACTTAAATAAATATATAAACCTTTTGCTTACCCAAATGAAGAGAGATGGATGGTAAACTTGTGAAGCAAATTCTCTATTAATAAAACTACCATTATACTCGCCTAGTACTTGACACTAGAATGGATGAGCAAATTCTCTCTCTCTTTATCTCTCGTACATGCCCATGAGGAAAAAATATTGAAAAAGTACTCTCAGTCTCTCCAAGACTCATAAGAGTATGTTGAATCAATAAAGGATGCCTCTATTTATAAAAAAAAAATGTAAGACACAATTAATTTTGGAAGGTTCTTTTATTTTAATTTAATATCACATAATTAAAATAAAAGATAGTTTTCTCTTTCCCATTACTTTATAGGCACCACATACAGAGAGATTCTCTATGCATGTGGTGTCAAACTCTAAACAATACAGGTGGAACACTACTTGTTACCTAATCTCATTTACTTCTACTTTCAACTTTCTATATTTAAATCAAATCATATTTATTAAAAAATAGAAATTCTAAATACTGGCACTTAGTAAACAAGATTTGAAAGCACAAGGGACTTTCCTTTTGCACCATAGGCACAACACACAATGGGACCCTCCCATTGTGTGTCTTCCAAAATTAATTATTTATTATTAAATAGTCTCATTATTTAATAATTATAAAATTATTTATATTAATAAATATAAATTAATTCTTAATTAATTTATTTTGAGTAATATTTAATTTAAAGTTTCATAATTCTAAATAAATTATTTAAACCAATAATTTCACTTATCCAAACAGTGTTAACATGGATGGCAAGATGACTAAGGGATCCATAATTTCAAGCTCTAATAAAACCAATACATTAATTAAACTTTTTAACAAATATATATTACTTTTTAATTAACTCTAATGTAACTTCACTAATACTTAGAATTGCACTTTTAAAATTATAGATATATAATTACTAATTTCTTATAGTTATTCATTTGATTTAGCTATTACATATAAGTTGATCCTCTATAAATAACTTATAATTAGTGCAAGGTAAAATCCATTAATCTCTCTAATTACTTCTTTATCCTTGAGTATCATTGATTCTCTAATGAATAATAAATTCATGAAGTTAATCACGAATTGAGTGCTTTTATTATTTATGTCATAAATCAATACTCAAGAGAATTGTTTATCTGCTTCTCGTTAAAGAAGAAATTGATTCCATCTGGTAATATTAATATTTCTAGTTACTTACTTTATTATGCCTCCAAAACACAAGGACGATGATTAGATCCTTAAATCCACACTAAGTAAATCAAAAGACATAAATTGACAAAAAAGAGTCAGCTAATAACTCAATATTAAGATCATCTTATATATAATATTGGTCAATATGATTAAAACTTGCTATATTTAACGAAAATTATCATATGCTCATATCATATTATACCCTAGTCCTACATAATCCCATTATATACAGTGTGCTTATTTAATGACTAACTACATTAACGATTCAAATAAGACTATTATATTTTTAAGAGAAATAACCCAAACTAGTAATGCTCGATTAAGAATTCCATATTTTAATTGAGTAATCAATTATAATAATTAATTACATATTACTGACCATTTTAATTTTTATTCTTAGATATCATCTTTTTCTATATAACACTTATATACATTATTTAAAGTCATATAGATAATTATGAAATTGTAATAATATTCAAAGTATACACATGCAAATATTATGCAGAATTCACATAATTTATTTATAAATATATCATTTACAAAAACATCATATGCTTTAAGGGCATTTATCCTAACACAATTTGCATCCAAAAAATAAGCAATATCAATAATATGAATGTTAGGACACCAACTTTAATCTCAACTTGTGTACCAACTTAACTTATGAGCTGTCATGCTTTTATAGTAGACATTTAAAATATTATCACATCAATATATTATATCGACCTATAAACTAATGAAAAATCAGGAGATGGTATCCCTACCATTATTTAGTCAACAATATGAACCTGCTTTGATTGTCCAGACCCTTAGGTGAAACGTTAAAGCGATAGAGAAATTGTTTAGTGGGTTGTGTTTATAGTGGACTTTATTTCTTAAGAACTCTTAAAAATATCAGGACTTTTAGTGTTTCTAGTTATCCCATTATGTTGAGGGCAATATACTTGCTAGCGAAACACTTCAAAGAATTCATCATCACCAAAACAAACAAGGAGATCATTACGAGCTAAAATTTAGCCAATAGTTCACAGGCCCCCTAGCTGGATCATTGCTCCAAGTACTAACCCCACTTCCATTGGGGTTAACAAAGAGAGTTGGGATTGCTTACTATCATCAGTCCCATGTGGTGTTAGACAATTAGTTATATGTCGTGCTAAATGGCCCATTCTGCTAGACTATGTTACCTTTTTTTTTTTTTT
>LNSY01000202.1:0-11984 GCA_002024485.1 Artocarpus camansi
ATTAAAAACTTCTGCTTCATGCACATCTTTGGAGGGAGATTGTAGTTAACAAGAATTATGAGCGAAGTGCTATGCCTACCACTCATGTTACCATAATCATTTCATCTGTCGACAAAGCGAAATGTATATTTTTTGGATCCGCACTAAAGTCCAGATGATCGACTTCAAAAGTCTTCAATTGTGATGAATCCGCAGAGTGTCTAAGCAAACCATCGTCGACCCATTTGTCTTGATGCCTTGTTAAATTCTTCACATGTTTTGGATTTCCAAATAAACACCTCAAATGTGGAACCTGTGGAATATATCCCAACACTTTCTTTAGCACTCCTTTCTTACCGTCTTTTGGCTCCTTTCCTTTCTTCCACCTTGTTTGTTAACAAACCAGACAATAATTCTTGTCCTCATACTCATTCCTATAAAGAACACAATCATTTTCACAAGCATGAATTTTCTCATACTCTATTCCCAAAGTGCTCAAGTCTTCTTAACCTTATACATACTAGCTGGTAATTTATTACCCTCTAGTAAAAACCTTCCTAAAAATTCCAAAAGCTTTGTAAAACTAGAATTTGACTACCCACCTGACACTTTCAAATTCTATAATTCAACTAAAGTGGACAATTTGGTGAAATTCATACACCCCTCATACACAGGTGTCTCGGCATCATTCATCATTGTCTCAAATAAATCTGGATGGTGCAAGAAGTATTCTTCCAAATCATTAACCATGTTAACCATATTGTTATAATCGTCCATAGTATCCTCCACAATAGCTTTCTTATTTTTACTTACTAAAGTTGGATTGAAATAAGACTCGTCATGAAAATGCCACATTTGATAACTACTGATAATTCCATTTCAAAATAAATGTCCTCTAATAGCCAGTATTGGATGCAATTTATGGTTTCCACATTGAACACAAGGACACCAAAGTTTATAACCATTGCCATGACTTTTGGTAAAATCCAAGAACTTTTATACACCATTCACATATTCTCTAGACAATCGAAAATCTCACATCCATTTCCTATCTATTTTGCAAGTCCTAAATCGAAATAATAAATAGCAACTATTCAATTAAAATTAAATTCACAAATTATATACATACCCATCATATATATTGTAATCATAAAACATGTACAAAAGCATTCACTCATAAAACAAATTACACATACCCATCATAAAACAAATAAACCATACCCTTGATCCACAACACAATAAACATGGATTAAATAACAAAATCAATAACAATTTATCAATTTTAGATTAAACAACAAAATCAACAAGAAATACTCAATTTCTAATAAAAACTTACAATTAGGAAGGAGATTAAGGAGTGGAGAGGGACGGTGGTAGTAGTTTCGAAGGGGTCCTATTCATATTTAAGAGGTAATTTCTAATTTGTGTCTAATTGTCGAAGTAAAAAAAGGGGTTTTAAGTAACCTACCATAACGGTTTTTGAAATAAAAAACCATCGTGGTATGTGACGTCTCTACCACGATGGTTTTTTTGAAAACAGTTGCGGCATGTCAAACTTACCACAACAGTTTTTTAAAAAACTATCATGGTAGATACTGTCTATACTACGACTGTTTTCATTTTTACTGATGTAACTTCCTACATTTTTTCCCTTATTACAACGATTTTTGAGAAATAGTTATTAAGTGAAGGTCGTACAATCTTGAATTTATTATAGTGCATAGCCAACTATGATAATTGGAGTTGGAATTGTTAGAGGACAAACCAAGATTGGGAGAACGATTACTATAATTTGGAGCCATTGGTTGACACTCAACCTTATGACATGGGGGTCAAAGTCATAAATAGAGGACACTTGATAAACCAACTACCTACAGGTGCATATCTTGAAGACATAGCCAAAGCTTTGGCTACTAACATGTTGTAATTTCAACAAGAGGTGACCGCAAGCCTTCAAAATTTGCAGTCATATCGATCAATTGGCTAGCATTATAAGTAGGTTGAAGGTACAAAGTAATAAATGAATTAGGGAAAAAATGGTATGGCTTGATGATAAAGATAACTTAAACAACTTAGGTTGGAAGAGTAACTTGAATCACAAGGAAGCTTTACAGGAGTTCGAGCTTCTAGACATGCTAGAGCCTAAAATGGAAGAACAACAACCCCCCGAAGTTGTTTTAGCTCAATACTTTATTAAGTTGGACACTAGCCTAATCGACACCAGTTTCAATTTCAAAACAACTAGAAGAGTTCTTACATGAAGAGAAACCGTAAAACCCATTGAAGATGAGGAAGCATATGCAACCATCAATTTGAGCTCATTGATGTTCATCACATACAGCACCAACGGATCCTTACATCCCATTTGGCACCATCTTTACCATACTACATCCTCTACTAGGTAAAGCGAGAAAAGGAGTTCTCCTCCCAAGCATATTATTCAAAGCAGATTCAAGTTGGTATGACGTACTAAAAATTCCCTATCTTGCCAAGCTTAAGGGCATTAATAATGAAGACTCATATATGGTGTTCTATAACACCTTCTATAGACAGAAGCTGCTTTTTGATGGCCATTTCTCTATGTTAAGTTAAAGACAATAAACTAAGCACCTTGTGGGAGGCAACTCAAAAGATGGAGAGTGCGCCAAAATAAATTTAATCTTTCTAACTCTCCTCCATTTTGTTTTTGTTTTTTTTTTCTTTTACTATTTTGTGAGCTTTTATTTTTCTTTTTTCTTCTATGCTTAGTCTTACATTGAGAACAATGTGAGAATTAAGTGTGGTGGAAGGATTTAGGATTTTTAGGTTTTCTTTTCATTATGTTTAAAAAAATCATAAAAATCATAAAAATTTTTCAAATTTTTGTTTTAGTCTTAGGATTCATTCCAACTTCATTGATGAGAACCAAACATTAATTTTTATGACTTTGATTGATTATGGGTATTTATTGAATCTTGATGTCATTCTTTTGTTAATATGTTTTATGATGATTATATTCACACTTTATGCATGTAGCTGACTCACATGCGACAATAAGTTGATTCTTATTTCCTCATTCTAACTTTCATCTTAATTTTGACATGTAAGTATTGAATGTTAGAACTCCCCCAGAGGTCTTTTAAGGTGAACAACTGATCAAGCATTACTTGAAAAATGATTAAGGCACGAAGATTTCAAGCACCAAGAACGAATTAGCTAGATCCCCAATTGATGTTCCAAGAGGACATCTCCCTAATAAGCCAATTTGAGCCTTTCATGTAGATTTTTTATTTGGATAACCATATTATTTTCTTACCTAGCCCGGTATGCTTATATCTTCACCATTGTTTTAAAGATGAATGAAAGCTTAGAGACTTATTTAATGACTCAAGTGAGATTTTGCAAGCAATTGGGTTGGGGACAAAAGATAAGTGTAGAGGAAAGCATGAATTGAGGGAATCGAATCAAGAAAAAAAAAGGGAGAATTCTTGTAAGGATAGTTCAAGAAAAAAAAAGAAAAAAATGAAAAAAGATAGAAAAAAAAATAAGAAGAGAAAAATTCTTGAGCTTTCCCAACATTGATTTTGGGTGTTACAAGGTTGGTTAGAATGATGTAAAGGCCCAACACAATGATATCCGGCCTATAAAAGAGTTTCATGGGGTGTTGAAAGGTGTTCATTGAGAAATCTTAATGTCTAGCTCTATAAAGTTTTTAAGACCTTTGTAAGATTCATATCCTTTCTTTGTTTTAGCCTCTACCCTTTGGCCTTGTTACACCCATATTGAAGACCTTTTGATTTCACGTGGTGCCTTTGGTGTAGTGGAAATTCTTACAAAGGGAGAGCTTTTGACGTTTGATCCTTCCGGCCTCAATTGGGTGATCATTTCTGTGAAGATAATGAGTGTTTATCTTATTCAAAGCATGTGTAGCTTCGCTGTCAATAACAATGGTTATTTCATACACATACACTTGAGTATGGTTGTTATAAAATATATTAGCTTAAGAATAACTATTGATTTGATACAATGCTTGTTTGATTTAAAGTCCCATAAGACAAAAAGTTGGAAGGTTAGCTTTCTTTTCCTATGTTTTCATCATTTGTTATTTGTCTTAAGTTTGCTCGAGGATGGCAAAGATTAAGTGTGAAGGAATTTGATAAGTATTTAATTTGATATAATTTTTATTAAATTTTCACATTTTTCCTTGCTTTATTCTTGAGTATTTTGTGTTTTATTTGTGTTTTTTGTGTTTTGTAAGTATTTCGAAGGTTTAGAAATGATTTGGAGCTCAAAAGGATGAATTTGGAGGAACACCATGCTCTGAGGCCATGAAAACGAGCGCCTAGTTGCCACTACAAAGCATTTTCAAGCCGAAATCTAAGGCAAGAACGCCTCGACTTTAGAGCAATGGCACCTAGGTGCTACAAATATCCACAGAAGGGTGCCTAGGTGCTCAAATTTAGGCACCTTGGTGCTAGGCCAAAATCAGCATGCAATTTTCTAGAGCAGTGCTAGTTCGTAACTTAGGCATCAATAAATCTTATTTTGGGCTTCGATAATTCCCTAATTAGACCACTACTTTGAGGCTTATAAATAGATCATGCCTAGGTCTTTTTGAACACTTTTTTAGAGACTTTTTCAGTAGTCTTAGAAGATGAAAAAGAAGAAGATGATGATGATGAAGAAAAGGATAAGAATTAAGTGGTGGCTTTGAAAAAGATCGTCTGCATAGAGATTCTTGAAGACCATCTTAGTTCGTTCTTCATTTCTCTTTCCTTTTCATTAGATTTTTTTATTTTATTTTATGTTTTTAATTTAGTTTTTGGTTGAGGGTGATTTCAAAACTCTAGACATAAGTTTATAATTAATTTATAGAAATGTTTTTCAATTTTTCAATTGAGACTGTTTATGTTTTTTTTATAATTATTGTTCATCATTATTTTCTTGTTTTGTTTAGGTGGCCAACTAAATATGACTTGAAATGAATCTATCACTAGATTAGAAATATTGATCTGTAATTGTCTTGTTTTTCTAATCATCAATAGCAAATTGCAAGGTATGATTACAAAAGACTTTCGTTTATTGTAATGTGGAACACAACCTAGGTTGAACATTTTGAGTTTGTGTGTTTGTTATCGAGATCAATCTATCACTCTTATCTTGTTTCTTCCATTAAAATAAATCTAGAGAGTTTACTCTAGGTTGTTTGAAGGAAAGAGATTAAGTGAAGGGCTTGTTTTTCTTAACAACAAACTAAGGAAAGGTCTGAGTTTGTGTGTTTGTTATCTACATCAACCAATCTCTCTTATCTTAATGCATCCATTGAATTAAATCTAGAGAGTTTATTCTAGGTTATTTGAGGGAAAGGGATTAAGTGAGGAGCTTGTTTTTCTTAACAACAAACAAAGGAAAGATCAAGATAGTAGAGCTTGTTGCTATCTACGGTTGGTAGATTAGATAGATAATTAGAAATAATTTTATAATTAATTTTTTGCTTATTATTCAGTGGTGGTGAATGATCCTTTGACCGGTTTTAATATTATTGTTTCGTATATTTTTTTTAATTTTATCATGTTTCCATTAAATTCAAAACACCCAATTGTAATTAGTTCGATTGCTTATTAGGTTTTAACATCAAAAACTAATTAATTAGAGGCAATCATTTGCGAGAATAATCCTTACTCACTATAAACTTAATAACGACGATATTTAAAGTATCATTAATTTGGTGTCTCTCAAGACATTCCACGTTGCGAATGGGGTGATGATAGAAATATTTGCTAAAAGCAACTGAGATCGCATAGAATGGGGATCCATCAGCTCGAGTTGCGACTATACATAATCATACATCTTGTGCAAAAGAGAGAATTAAGTTGTCCATTTTTTTTTTTTTACATTTTTAGTTTGATGTTTCTTCATTATTTTGTTTCAAATTTCACCCTAGATTCAAAGATTCTAGCAAATAAGCACACTAAAGTTAGTTACTTTACAAACTAAAAACTCTTATAAAAATTATTAAAATATTTAGTAACAACCTAAATAAATTCTAAAACATAAAAACAAACTAAGAACACATAATTAAACATATTTTCACACTAAGACATAAAACATTATTTAACGCATAAATGATGTAATTAAAAGATTTAATAACAAATAAAAATGCAAAGTAATGATGTTTAGCCTTCTAAAATGTGCATCTTTATGTGTTCAGCACTTATCTTCAGCAATTAAGACTCTTGTACAATTTGGTGGTGGAAGGAGAAACCAGTGGTAAAGAGTTGTTGCACTGTACTCGTACACACAATGATTTGTTGAAAAAGAATAGTACTTAAGATCCGTTGGTGGAGATTCACTAGTTTTTGTTTGATATTAATTTTGTCTCTAAGAGATGTGAATAAAATTATACAATAACTTATTGTTTATAACAATATAAGTTAGTATTTTGTTATAAAAATTTTTGAAATTCTATTGCGTTAGTATGATTATTAACAATTACATGGTTTTTCTTATGTAGATTAGGCTTGTAACAACGACAACGCAACTCTAGTAGTGCTTATTAGTATTTCTTAGCGTTCTATTGCACAATCATCCGCAAAAGCTAATCGCTTCCATCACCATTGAACTGACTTGTGAATTGTTACATGAACTTGATGTTCACTTATCAAAAACTCTAATAGTTTATTGCGACAATGTTGGTGCTATTATTTATGTGCAAATTCAGTTTTTCATTCACAAGTGAAGCATATTGTAATAGATTATTATTTTGTTTGGGACAAAGTGCAAAGTTGTGAAACGCATGTTTCACATTTTTATTCGATTATTAGCTAGTCGATGTTCTCACCAAAGCTCTATCACGATAGCCCTTGGAAGCATTGTGAGTCAAATTTGGTGTTATTCCATGTAATACCATCTTGAGAGGGCATATTAAGGATAATATAGAGTAAAAAATTGATAAGCTGTAAAAAAGCTATTTTGGAGTGTATTGTAATGAGCTGTCTTTTTCAGGTCGTCACTTAATTTACTTCAATATCATTTCTTAGCTTGAATCTTATATAATAGTAGGAAAAATACTAGGTAAAATTTTGTTCATTTAAAAAATACTTAAAAATATTTGAAATCGTTACAACTTTCATGGTAATGTAAATTAAAATATAGCTTAAAACTTAACTTTATAATTATAAACATTATGTAAAATATATCTTTTAAAATGTTTTTGGTAAGACATTTCTTAACCATTTACCTTCTTGAAACTCTTAAAGTAATTTTTTTTTCAAATAGTAAAAACTTTTTCTTGAAACAGTGAAAGACTTCCTGTAGTAGTATCTATATCTAACCACTACATCTGTCACCATAATATCAAGTTCTTCAACCAATTTTACTGATTTTTTGTAGAACTACCCATAGCATGAAGGAACTTATAATGAGCTTTTGTACAATAAATTCAAATATAATCTCACAAACATTAACATTCTTTGCAAAATCTTTTTCATAAAACTTTTCTCGTAAAAATTCTTTCATAAATCATTTCTCATAAATGTTTTCATAAAACATTTTCATTATGTAACATGTTTCATATAAACATTACTTGTAAAGAAAACATTTCTAAAAAGGAATGCAAGCAATGTCATAATGCATGATTCCAATTATGCTCTTTTATGAACATTTTATCACCATTTTTAACTTCCTTGAACCATGGCCCAAGTGTATGTACTAAACACATTTAACCATCGAACACTGAGGCTGTAACATAACTTTAGCATATACTTTTTTTATATCGGGAGGCTAATATGGTACTTTCTTGTCTTAACTTGAAGGTTAAATTACTGATCTTGTAATTTTAGTGAACATTATGTATGAGATGACTTACTGTCTAAATCATTAAACATAGAAATTGTAAGCACATTGTAAAGTATCATTTGAACTTTTAATCTTAAACATGATGTCCTAATATTAATCTTTCTTACCAGTAAGAAAAATATTGGGTACATTTTATAACATACTTTAAAATATACTTAAAACTATTGCAACACCTATTGTAGCATAAATTAAAACATAAGTATAAAACTTGACTTAATAATCATTCAAAACATTTCATAAAATATATCTTTTAAATGTTTTTTATAAAACATTTCTTATAAGATATTTCTTAAAAATTTACTTTCTTGAAAATCTTAAAGTAATTTTTTTTTCAAACAGTGAAATCTTTTTCTTGAAATAGTGGAAGATTTCTTGCAACAGTATTCAAACCCAACCTCCCTATCTATCACCATAATACTAAGCTCTTCAACCAATTTTACTAATTTTTTGTAGAACTACCTACAACATTAAGGAACTTATAATGGGCTTTCACTCAGTAAGTTCAAACATAATCTCACAAAACATTAGTATTCTTTGCAAAATCTTTCTCATAAAACTTTTTTTGTAAAACTTCTTTTTAAATCATTTCTCACAAGCATTTTCATAAAACATTTTCATTATATAACATTTTTTGTAACGTGTTTCACGCAAACATTACTTGTAAAGAAAACATTTCTAAAAAGGAAAGCGAGCAATGTCATAATGTTTGATTTCATATATGATATTTTATCACCATTTTTAATTTTCTTGGACTATAGGCCTAAATCTAAGTACCAAACATGTTTGACCATTGAACACCGAGGTCATAACATAACTTTAGCATGATACTCCCCTTGAATTGGGAGGAGATATGGCACTTTCTTATTTTAACTTAGGAATTATATTATCAATCTTATAATCTTGGTGAACATTATGCATTATATGCATTAATGTTTAAATTATTAAACATAGCAATTGTAAACATGTTGCAAATCAAAACTTTAATTTTTAAAACATTATGGATAACAAATGCAAACATCCTTTAAACATTATTACGGGAGAAATCTTCATGATTGGAAGACCTTTCGAAAATCTGGACCTATTTGAACCAAATGGCCGAAAAGGCAGGTACCAATTGGCCAGTCATTGGTTGAGTACTGTTTGACCTAAGTTAAGCACTAGCAAACCATAGGCCGAGCACTAGTAATTGGCAGAGCATCGGCCAACCATAACTGAGCACCAGTCATAGGCCGACAATATGCCAAGCACCGGTCATAGGCCGAACATAGGCTAAGCACTGATCTTAGGTCGAGCACTGGCCGACCATAGGTAGAGCACCAACCCGACCTAGCCAAAGCAACCATAGAGAACAACTCCACAGTATTGGCACGGTGTTTGTACCCTGACTAGATCACACGATAGTAGATCATAACAAAAGACCACCACATGGCACTATTTAAGCTCTTTGTGTTGCAATATGCCTTCTCTTGAGATCGTGACACCTGTCATTGGCCTCATAGGCTTTGTATGGTAGTAAATTCATGTCATGGGCCAAACCTGGTCCATGACCAAATCCAAACTTAAGTCTATAAATAAAAGCATCAACTCCATCACAAAGGGTACGTGTATTCTTTCCTAGCCTACTCTGCCTTTCTCCTTGCTCTTCCAAGTCAAAGCACTAACTTAAGCATTAAAGTGCCCTTGGTAGACACAACATTGGTGTCCCCTTACTTTGAGGAATTTTCTCCTTTTGTAGATCGGACCAAACCAGGCGGAGTCGGATACAACAAGGAACCAAACCACTATTTGCCCTTTCATATGGTATTATGCTGATCCTAGACATCAACGTTTAGAACTAGAAAGAGGGGGCATTATTCCTTTCCAACAACCTCATCTTTCCCCCACTATTCTTGGGACGATCAAAAGACTAATGGACTAAAGAAAAGGACCAGGTTTGACCACGAGTCAGACTAGGTCCACCAACTCCAATCAGGTCTAACCAGATGCCCAACTAGAATTTGACCAGAATCTATCCAACTGAGTTTGACCAGGTCTAAGAAGCCTATGGCCGACCAGACTAGGTCCAGGTTTCGGCCAACCAAGTCTATCACAAAAAGTTCAAAAAAGCTAAGGCCAACCAAGAGATCTCAAGTCTGACAAAGAGTTTGATCAAGTCCAAGAAGGCTATGTCTCACCACGGCCAACCAGCTCTAGCACAAAAAGTCCAAAAAGGCTATGGCCAACAAAAAGACCTCAGGTCCAATGAAGAGTCTGACCACGCCCAAGAAGGCTATGGCTAACTAGAGAAGACTAGGTCTAAGCTAAGGCTAATCACGTCTAGGACGAAGAGTCCAAGAAGGCTAGGTCTCAACTACAGCCAACCAGGTTTAAGAAGAAGAGTCTAAAAAGGTTACGGCTAAACAAGAGACCTTAGGTTTGACAAAGAATCTAATTAGGTACAAGAAAGCTACGATTGACCATAGAAGACCAAGTCTAGGCTAAGGCCAACCAAGTCTAGGATGAAGAGTCTAAGAAGGCTACAGCCAACCAGATGAGACCAAGTTTTGGCAAGTCAAGGATGAAGAGTCCAAGAAGGCTACAGCTAACCAAAGAAGACTAGGTCTCGGCTATAGCCAACTAGATCCAAAATGTAGAGTCCAAAAAGGTTATGACCAACCAAGAAACTGTTGAAAAAATAGTACGCAGCAGAATTTTAAAATTTTTTATATCAAATTATTTTTCAAAACACAAGATTGATACACTGTATGTATAAACTAACTAGATCTTACTAACCTTATATATACCAAAAAGCTACTGCAATCAATGAAGAGAAGTAACATTCCAGAAGGACCTCAACCAATTGGCCTTTTTTGCTATTCTCTATCATCGATTTGAGTGAGTGTGGGCTCATGTTGTTCAGCTTTTCCTAGGTGGCTCCCTTTCTAACCAGTTGAGAAATACTCAAAGCTATAATTCATGATTTGTGAATGATAGCTCTCCGAAGAGTTTCAAAGTCTCGTTGATAGAGTCTCACTCTAGATTTCTCAACTGATCTAAAAAATAATAAGACTCACTCCCTTTTTATAGAGGTTAGGCCTAGGAGTCATTCCTTATCAGATAAGGCCTCAAAAATTTGAATCAGAATTAAATTAGAATCAATATTTGATAAAATTTGGATGAAAACGTGTGATCCTTTTATCATCAATTCGACAGGCCGAACTAGCAGATCGGCCTAACAAACCTCCTCAATCGACAAGCCGAACTTGCGATAAAAAGTTTCATGTGAATCTTTATTTTTCATCTGAAATTCTAGAGATAGAACCTCAATTTTAATTCAAATAACTTAATAGAGAAGTTATTTGATTAAAACAATCATATCTAGATAATCTCTAAGAAAATAAATATTCTTAATGATTCAACAAGTTTATCTTGAATTAATTTATTCAAAATTAATCCAATCAATAAATTAACATGAATTATCTAATCTCGATAATTCAACAAGTTTATCTTAAATTAATTTTATCACAAAATTAATTCAATCGATAAACAAACATGAATTATTTAATTTTATCAAATTTTAGCCGATCTAATAACTCTGATATAAGTCACCAATTATTAGAAAAACATGCCATATCGTTACAGGATTTTTGTCAGCTAGCAAAGGGGACCAAATGGACCTATATAGTTCTAGCTTCCGATAATTATGAAACCCAATATTCTAGATATACATTTCATAATTGTCAACTCCAATGCTACTCCACTAAAAACTTAAAGCTATACTCTCGAACTATAGAGAATTACAAAGCCCAAATAGCTAAGTCTTCATGACATATCATAGTGTATCGTATCCCCATAGGATTATCCATAATCAGCTTAAGGACAAATTCTATCTTACCTTTCTGATTATTTTTATCTACATTCTATTATCTTACCATTGAAAAACTTACCATTTAAAGATAATATACCATTCGATTACACCTATGTATCCAAATGGTTGAGTGCTCTAGTTTTTCAATTATAGAATAACGCATCTAACAAGATATCAACTACTCCTAAAAAGGAGCTATGGATTCTATATCTATGAATAACAGATCTACACTATCAAGAGTCATGTCTCCAACGTACCGGCATGCATACCACTATAACATGTGGATGTCACCCTTTGGTATATCAAAAGACATAAGTCAAGA
>LNSY01000301.1:0-12063 GCA_002024485.1 Artocarpus camansi
ATTTCAATCCGTTTTTGATCAAACAAGGTTTAGATTCTAGTTATTTTGAGTTACTCTAACCTAGATTGAAGCTTTTCTTAGCTTGGAAAAGCTTAAATTTCAAAATGCAAGAAAATTTTGAAAAATATAAAAAGTTTAAAATTTAGAAACAAACCTCGAATCAAAGCTTTAAAACAACTTTGTAGTCGTCCAATCAAGTTCCCGAGCTTCCAATTCACTAACCCGAAGCTTGGGCTTGATTTTTGTTTCAAAATTTTGAGAGAGAAGAGGAGAAAGAGTGAGGAGCCGAGAGAGAGAAGGAGAGAGAGAGAATGGCGAGAATGAGAGAAAGAGAGGAAGAGAGTGAGGTTTTTATAAAGAAAAAGAGAGCAGTTTTTCAATACCATGTCCCGCACGTGGTTTTCCAAAATGGGACGTATTGGTCATTTGTCAAATTGTTTTGTTTTTAACATTTAAAATATTAAATTAAAATAATTAAAGGAAATTAAAAATTATTAGAGTAATCAAATATTAACATAACTTAGGAGCTTCACAAAATAATCAAATTAAGTTTAAATTACTCATCATGGTACACTAATCCATCATTTTACATCCTAATAATGCTTAATTAATTTCGAGGTGTTATATTGCACTAATGTGCTTTACTAATTGCACAAGACTTGATATAACTGTCTTTGTTAGTTAATTGGGAAATAACGTTCTCAAAGATAATAGAATGTCATTAAGCAAGTACTTCGTGGAATATCGACTATGATTAATTGGATATAAAGCATGGTTATAAATAGGTTACTTGCTTATATATGATAGTAGCACTATATGTTGACACTTTATAAAGCAAAAAAGTATCGTCGCTGCATTTTTGAGACTAATCAAGAATGTGTATTGTGAGATCATTGGTCCTTTATATTCGAGAAACATTTGATCTTTTATTAATCAAAGGAAGTCTAACTATATTGCGAGGAGAATATAATTTTTTTCATCCAAGTTAAGGAAACATAACAAGGCACGTTGCTTACATGTACGAGATCTTGAATAACGACGTCCATCAAATTTGTTCAAAGTGAAAACTTGGGGGATTTGTTTATAGAGATACTTCCTACACTTATATTTGAAAAATTTGTGTAAAAGATCATTATGCGTTGACTCAACAATTTTGTTGAAATTACTAAAGAAGACATGTTGATACAAGCGGGAGGCTATTGGACACTAAATTTTATTTTCCTTAACATAGGTTTTTTAACGAGACAATTTCTAGTGTAAATCTTGCAAGAATAATGCACTCCTTTTCACTTCACAAGAATTTTTACCTACAGGGCTTTTCCTAGTAAAGATTTTTAACAAAGTATGTTCCTTACACTGTGGATATCTAAGGAGAAGTTTTAGTGTGGATAACACCAGTTGGTATTCCATAACCTCTATGCACTATCTCTCATTCATTATATCTTTATTGATTCCCTGATAACATTGTGTATTATATCATCATAATTCTGCTCTTTATTTTTGTGTAACTATGTAACTCATATCTTCTTTTATTACCTCTACTTATGTTCTGTAGCCTGTAAATAGAGGTCATATAAGCATGTATTAAATACCTCTTATAAGGGAATGAAAGAAAAGAAACTTATATTGTCTGTCCTATTTCCCTTGCATTTTTCTCTCTTATTCTGTTTAGTTTCTTTCAATACTCCAGTTTTTGCAATTGTTTTATAACAATATCAATCTTTAGTTGGAGGAAATATATAAAAAATTTTCTTAAGGAAAGTAATGTACGCTTTCGTTTACCTTTAAAAAAAAGTCAAAGCACTGTAAATGTAGTAGTAACGCATACCTTTCAATTTTTATTTAAAATTTTTTAATTTTAATATTAGAATTTAGGTGGAGCATTTATGATTATTGTCACTAATTATAATTAATGCAAGATATAGTTGGAGAGAGAAACATATTGTTACTTAAAGTAAAGATTAATAAATCATTAAAATATCAATTTTTTTATTGGTTGGGTTAGTATGCCCAATTTATTAATAGTGTCGTGTTCGCATTTAGGTTAATTATGTCAGTTATACACGTGTTGGCACGAACACGATATGCGAACACGAATTACCAGCCCTACTTAAAACGCGTAGTAATTATCCTATTATTTTCACCTATCTTCTTTGACATAATTTATGACAATATCAATTGATTTGGATATTAACAAGAAAAATTGGATATGAAAGAATGGAAACATAAATTCAAACTAAAAGTTTGAACTGAGAACAGTACAACAATATTCTTCACCAAGATCAGCTTACAGAGTTCACCGAAATGGAACAAGAATGGGGCGAGGAGGGGGACAAAATCTTTTCCAAAATTATGACAAGGTGGAGAGAAGGAAGCATTCCCCTCTCCGCCTCCACCCAATATACATGTTATGTTTTATAATATTAATTTTTCAAATGTAATTATTCCTTTTTGGTAAATAATAATAATAATAATAATTGCTTGTTGTTGTTTTTACTAAAAAAAAACAATCACTAATTAGTAATCTAAGTTGGCTAATATTATCCTTTGACTTCCTGTATATACTTATTATATTACTTAATCCTAAGCCAGACTATGACTTAAGAGAATTCGGAATTTTTTTTAGCTTGTGTTAATTATTGCATTTAAAAAGATATTTAGCGCTTCTTTAACTAAAATTTGATTTGTATGTGTTTAGAAATTAAGTTTTTTTTTTTTTTGTCATCTTTGATTTTAGTTTAAACTTTTAGTAAATTTTATTTTATTTTTGTTATAATTTTGAAGTGCGCATAGTTATTTTTAAAGAAAGAATGAGAGGGGTATGAGGAAGTACGATTTCCCCAACATCGGCCCCGCTTTTCATTTGAGCTGGACGGGGACAGGAATCCATTCCCCCGTCCATCCCGTCCCATTGTCATCCTTAAAAAAATAAAAATAAAAAAAATAAAAATAAAAAATTACAGTAGCCAATTATGTCCACGTCATACTTTCTTCACCAAATGTCATCACTTTATTGGGTGAGATCCCACCTCACTCTAGTCCCTTCGGGGCCCACCTAATAGTATCCACCAATCGTAGTCCAAATTGAAGGTTCCTTCGGCAACTGCGCAGCTGGCTGATTCTGTATCCGTAGACAGTGAAAGAATCTCGCATTTATCATAGCAAAATATGAACACAACAACAAGGAGTGTACACTTCAAACAAACACTTGGCGACGCCTATCAAGAAATAAAAATAAAAATTAATCAAGAAAAGGCCTGAGCGTCGTCTCACAGAAAACTTCTTCAGTTTGACTCAACACTTTGCGGTGTTGGTTCCACAAAGGAAGAAAAACCACAGCCAAATCCAATCATTTAATTTATTTTCATGTTTTTTGCTTCATTTTTTCTGACAAATTGAGAAGATATTTTTTGAAACTGAAGCTGGGATTTTAACAAAAAATAAGAAAGTAGAAACTGGGTTAGGATTGCTTTTGTTTGTAGTAGTGTGTTGATTAAAATCCATGGCCACAGTGTCCTCTTGGCTCCTCAGGAGAGTATTGCCATGTCTCTGGAGGAACCTGGGTGAGGCAAAACAGTTTCTTGGAAGGCAAAGCTGTGCTCAACCAAGGTGTTGGTTATGCTGTTGTTCTTGGTCTTGGTGCCTTCTTTGCTGTTTTCACATCTTTCCTGGTACCCTTCTAGATTTTTTAATAATTTTTTTTTGGAGATTATTTCTTTTTGGGAATGAACAGTTATCTCTGTTTTGTTATTGTAATTTCGAACGCCTTTAAGAGTAATTCTTTTGGAGGTCATATTTATGGTAGTATTTCTTTTGGATGTTATATTTACAGTGTTTATGGATTCTTGTTTATGCTTTATATTAAGCTTTAGTTTCATCTTTTGTTAACGAGTGTTTGAAACATCAGTTTTAATCCATCAGTTATAACTATTAACAGTATAAAACTGTCAGCAACTATAATAAAAAACAAAAATTTATTATAACGTTAAACTTTCACATGTTATAATTTTTAAACTTAAAATGCATGCCCCAACTGATTCTTCAAATGAAAGCTTAGATAATATTACAGTGTACAAGTCGCAAAATGTATTGCCAATTGGATCAGTAAAAAGCAAGACATGAAGAAACATTGACTCTTTTGTTTTTTAATGACCATTGGATTCATGGTGATATCCATGGTACTAGTTGATAAAATTGTGTTAAGACTGTTAAAAGATTCATGGTGATTTCCATTTGATTCATGGTGATTTCCATGGTATTAGGTCAAACTGGTATAAATATAAGCAATATTTTCCCTCGTTTGATATACTAATTCCGGACTCAAAAACAATCCATTCCTTCACTTGGAACATTTTCAGAACCTTGAAACTAAATCATCTTCACTAATGTTCTTGAATCAGGTGTGGCTGGAGAGGCGATATGTTGGTTCCCACCACACTTCAGAATGGTCCAACGCCGCAGGTAGAATGTTAAGACAGGACTGATTGCTAGTGTGATGTATCTCAGGTAATCTTCTGAATATACATCTATTTGTAAATTAAGATGGGACTTCTGAAAGGAAATTTCAGCTTATGGAGACCACTGTGAATCATTTCTATGGTGGACTTGGGTAGCAACAATCTTGCAGAGTTCAAATGTTGCTTGGCAGTATGGAGTCAGCGGGCCCTTCTGGTATGCCAGTGGGGCCACAATTCAGGCATGTCCAACCAAATTCTTCTCCTTTTCATTTTGAATTCTTATAATCTGCAGGAATTAGCCAATCTGACTCTATATTTTGTGACGAAAGTGATAGGTACACTTGTTTGGAATAATGGCCACAGAGATCAAAAGAAAGGCTCCTCATGCTCATACAGTTTGTGAAATCATAAAAGCCCGGTACGTCATATGGCTTTCATGATCTTTCAACCAAAAATATATTTATCACCTCTCACTAAAATCTATTCAAAGATGATGTTAATGAGATAATATTCTTGTTCAGATGGGGCACAGCAGCACATATTGTCTTTCTTGTTTTCTGCTTTATGACGAATATTATTGTTACGGCCATGCTACTTCTTGGCGGTTCTGCTGTGGTAAATGCGCTAACAGGAGTAAACATCTATGCTGCTAGCTTCCTAATACCTCTTGGAGTCATTTTCTATACTTTAGCTGGAGGCTTGAAAGCTACCTCCTTTGCAACCTATATACATTCAGTTTTTGGTACTCCATTTAACTTTCTTGTCAATCTCTTTTTTCCTCGATTCTATTTTCTTGAAACAAAGTTCATGCTTTTGGCCTGAAGTTCATTTCCGTCTCGTAAATTGGTTTCAGGTCTTGTGGTTTTGGTCATATTTGTCTACCTTGTATATGTGATGAGCAACGAGCTTAGTAGCCCGAGCATGGTATACAACCGTCTGTTGGAGACAGCAAGTTAATCAAGAACATGCCAGGAACCATTTTCTCATCATTTTCAAGCTTTTGGTCCTGACATACCTTACAATGTTGAGTTCCGGTGGTCTTGTCTTTGGGATAATAAACATTGTTGGCAACTTTGGCACTGTTTTTGTTGACAATGTAAGCTTCTCCACTAATTTAGGGAAATCCTAACCCTTGTATTTTAGTTTAGAAATTTTATTTAATCCCTTATTTCAACACATTTTGGAAAACTTAAGGGATATTGGGTAAGTGCAATTGCAGCCGGCCTTCATCCACGCATAAAGGCTACCTGTTAGGTGGGCTGGTGTGGTTTGCCGTGCCTTTCTCTTTAGCAACATCACTAGGTATGGGGGCACTCGCCCTTAATCTACCAATAATAGCAAGTGAGGCAGGCCACAGATTGGTTCCTCCGGCTATCGCAACAGCTGTGATGGGGAAGGGAGGTGCTGTTCTTCTACTCACTATGCTTTTCATGTGAGCCTAAATCTCTCAGCTTCATGTATTATTAGCCGCAAACATATTTAGAAATATTATTGTTTTAATTCTGATTACTGTTCTATTTATTACTTCAAACCAAATGAAGCCTTACATGCTTGTAGTTATCTACGTCTCCTTTATGATTAGCATTTTGAATTATCACACCATTTAAAAAAATAAAATAAAATAATCTAAATTTAACTAATCTTGTTCGACACTATTTTTGACTTCAACAATGGTTTAAACTTTTGACTTCATTGTACAATGAACAGGGCCGTGACGCTGGTCCCTCTGAGCTAATAGCAGTCTCCTCTCTGTGCACATATGACTTCTATCGAACTCACATAACCCCGATGCGAGTGGGAAGAAAATCCTCCAAGTTTCTAGGTTTGTCATCTTTGTGTTTGGATGTTTCATGGGTGTACTGGCAGTGATACTTAACGGAGTTTCCCCTAGCTGGATGTACCTAGCAATGACAGTAATCATTGGCTGAGCTGTTCTCCCCGTTGCTTTCATGCTTCCGTGGAAAGGCAAACGCAGTTGGAGCAATTAGTGGAGCAATTACTGGCTGTGTTCTTGGAATCATCACTTGGTTGTCAGTTGCAAAATTCAAACATGGTCATTTGACTCTCGACACAACAGGTCGAAATGCACCAATGCTTGCTGGGAACCTTGTATCAATACTCATTGGTGGAGCTGTACGTGCTGTTTGCAGCTTCTGTGGCCTCAAAACTATGATTGGAGCACCACTAAGCAAACCACTGTGGTTGAGAAGAAAATGAGTGAGCTGCCTGCAGAAGAGTACAGGGAAGAGAAGTTGGTAAAAGCAAAATCATGGATTGTAAAATGGGGTGTTGGTTTTGCTGTTGTGGTTGTTGTATTGTGGCCTGTTCTTACTCTCCCAGAAGGTAAGTTCTTAAAGTTCTACTTCAATAGGAGTTTGGCATATTCTTACAAACTTTTGGTTCAAACCACTATGCCAAACACCCTATATGTTACTTGCCTTGAAGACAAGGAAAGACAACTTAGGGACTTCTAGGTTACTGATTTGAAAAACAGTTTTTGAATCTGTCCTTAGGAAATGAAAACATTAATTATATTTTAAACTTCAATTGTAGTGAACAAAAAAGAAATATTAGGAAAAAAAACTCTAAATTCTTTTCTAAAATTTGGGCTTCTTTCGGTCTGATCTATTAAACAAACAAGTTTTTTTGTTCTAACTTTCTTTGTTCATGGCTTGTTATTTTTTCTGTTATTGGGTACTTCACATTCCGGGCGGTAATTGCAGTTGCAAGGGGTACCATTGGCTCTGCTATGATCATCGCCTTGCCATTAGCGGAAAGCACGGAAACCATCAAATGTGTCTTTATTGGAGTGTTCACAAACGACAGGCTCATGGAAAAAGTTCAGTTGAACTTTAAGCTGCATTCAATCACATTAGCAATGCCTGACGCGGAGAGGATTTACCTACAACAAAAATTAAGAGCCAAGAGAAAAAATGATGTTTTTTACCGTCAAAATGATCAAGGTGTCTCTAGTACTCGAAGAACAACAAGTGTCGTTTAAAACTTTGGCATTATTTTTCCATTTTTATATTAAAAAACTGTTTTTGTTTTTTTTTCACTCGCAAATAAACTTTGTTCGGCAAAAATCAGTGTCCAACTTCAACCCTCATTTTTTCATCTTCTTTTTTGACATACTACTTTTATTTTTCTGCTAATTAAAAATATTGTAGCACCAAATGTTGCAAAACTTCTGTTTCATTATAGAAATAGTACGAAAATGTTGTCGTTATCAAGGGTTACATTCTTCTCGTATATATTCTCATAGTACAATTAAGAAAGGCTACATTATATAAACCGCTTATACAGCTTGGAGAGAAAAATTTGCAAAGGCTAGAGAATGTCAACCAGTCCAGCATGTTGACAGACAGTTGGATTTGTAAAGCAGTCCATGTGTAAACAACAAAACTGCCCCGGTTTTCCCTATAAAGCATGTGCAAAGCAGTCCAGCAGCTTGACCCTGAGAAAGTTTCTAGTTGACGTTACAAGTCAACTTTGCCGCCCAAAGTTTGCCAAATTTTAGTTTGGCCAAGTAATAGCTCCTATGCCAGTATTGAACGTCTTTCCTTGCAGACGTAACTGTGTTTCAGTCTTTCATGGCCCTTTTCACCGGGTTCATTTTTGCGCCAGCATTCAGGGCTACTGTTTGAGTTTTGTCTTTCCTAGAATAGCCTCTGAGACAGAAGAGACTTTATCTTCATCTTTCTTTGCAGATGAATTGGCCACGGTCCGGTCTTTCATCGCTTCCTTTTCTAGTTTCTTTTTCTCTGCATCAGCCAGCTTTTCATTCTCGTCTCGTGACTTGTTGAACATCTTTACAAAGACGATCAAAATCTGTGTCACTGCAAGCCAAAGATTTCAACATAAAATGCTTTAATCAAATGAAGTCGTCTGAAGAAATCAAATTAAATAAACAGTCCAGAAGACAATTTGCTAAAAAAATTTCAATCAAATTGATGCATGGTGGTAACGGCCTCCTGACTTTCATTAGACCTTGACTGGTAGAGATTTTGAGAGGCATACTTTCTTTTGATTTTGAAACCACACCATATGGAGGCTTTCAGTCTTGTGCTGTTATCTAGTTGGTTTTTGATGCAAAGCTACAAAATGATGAGCATTGACACTCTGTTCTCTTGTTAAGTTTTTCCCCTTGAAGTTTTACTAATAAGGTTTTTTTATGAGGTTTATCATGAGGGTTGGTTTTCCAAGAAAACATCCCGGAGTCGGCTTTGAGCTTTGTCTTGTTAATGAGCATACACACTCATTCTCTAGTTAGGTTCTTCCCCTTTAAGTTTTACTGATAAGGTTTTTTTATGAGGTTTATTATGAGGGTTGGTTTTCCAAGTAAACATCCCGGAGTCGGCCTTTTGTCACAGAAGCATCATCACTTGGGAGTTTACATTTTGTTGATGAGAGGCATGTTTGTCTTTAGTTTCATGTTAACCTGTTAAGCTGTCTTTTTTTTGGCTTTGTAAGAACTTTTTGTTTTTTCTCTCTTTTATTATTAGTGAATATATTAAAGTGGAGGACTTGGGAGACAGCAGGTTTACTAGAGGGCGAGCAACAACTTTTGACCCATTAAGCTCTTATAAAACTATGGTTCCAAACACCTACTGAAAAAACCACTTCTTTTGCCGACTAAAAAGCAAAAGCCTAAGCTCTACTCAACGAGCCATAAAACCCACCACCAAAACAATTAAACATTGCAGTAGCAAACGATCTTGCTGCACAGGAGCATGCATTTGCAATACTCTACTCTACCTCTTTTAATCAGATAGATAAGAAAGCTCAAATTATACTTTTTGGCACGATTTTGAAGAACGTGGGCTTCAGCACACAAATTTTAATGAGCAAAACACCAATGTACTAGAGTAACCAAAAAAAAAAACAAACAACTAACAAACAAACAAACAAATATTATTTGAAATTAAACGAGTCAGTAGGCCAAAGAACAGCATAACTAGAGGCACAGAACAATATGAGAAGTTAAAACCTCTTATCATTTCCAAAATAACAGGTAAAAAAATCTGAAAACAGTGTTTCTCTCTCTCATTGTGTGCGTGTGTGTGTGTGTCAGTTTCTCTCTCATTATCTGCATGTGAAGAAGAAATCATACCTTGTTCAAAAGGACATCGAGCTGGATCCTCCCCAAAGTATTGGGACAAAGAATCTGCGTTTCTTCCCTGTAAGACAATGTGTTAGTTATATGAACCAGCAGTTAAGTTGAACTATGAAAACAAAAGAAAAAACATGGTATACTCGACTCACCCCTTCAGAGTACAAGGAAATTAGCACTCGTACTTCAGCTTCTGCAGTATCAAGAAAATTCTTCAGAACCTGAAAGAAGAGTTTTGCGTTGCGCATATTTTTTCCACCAAAAAAAAAGCCTAAACTCAGAATACACGTCTTCATGAAATATCCTGAGCAGCAATAAAAAATATTGCATCTTCCTTTCATCCTTGTACTATTCTTTTTCCTTTGTTCTCATGCCGGTGACTAGCATTATCATCAAACAAGACAAAAATAGTCCTACCTCCAACAGGAGCTAGTAGTCCGCATATAGAGGATCATAAGCCTCTTCTAATCAATTGGGAATAAGAACTTTAATATTGACAGACTAAAGCTTCCAACTTCAAAGATTTAAGCTTCTGATGTCAGGAAGGAAACCAAACACATGAGTTTCCATCAACAGAACAGGATATGCAAACAACAGACATTTAAAAGCTTTCAAGATTCTATCAGAAATAAAAATCTACTTATTATAATTAGCATTATCTTCGTACAATCAAACTTTGAAAGGAACAATTATAATCAGCCGTCACCTTCTGGAAGCCCACAGATATAGCACCATCATTTTCTGAAGCAGCCAGCTCTAACTCAACCTTTTCGAGACCTTTGCTCACAGCTTGCATCTCTTCAGCCAGTACTTTTAGTTGAATCTAGTATGCAAACCAAGTGACAACCTTTATAGACAATCAAATCATCACCAACAAATGCTAGAAATGTAATCACATACCTTAGAGGCAGCTTCCAAATGAGCAAGATCCTTATCAAAATCTAACAATTCTGGCATTTTCTCAGCAAGGAGCTGATCAAGACAATAACTCACCAAGAAATTGGAGTCAGATGAGTACCAGATACAAATACCAAAAACAAAAGCAGAAAAAGGAATGCAAAGCTAGGAAATCTGATGTAATAGTATCAATAATGAAGGAAACAAAGCAGATAACAGGATAAACAAACTTCTTTAGAAGCATAAACTTATTGACAGAAAAAGGTGTTATTCCCAAAAACATGAGAAGTAAATACGAGGAAAGGAAAAGATACTAAAGGAGAAAACCTTGTTAAGAAAACAATACTCAGAACAAAAAGTTGCAACAGTTACGACAGTTTGATGCATGTTAACGCTGGATAAAGTTCAAGCGCTCTACTTTTTATTATAGCTAACATGAGACAGCTTGTTCCCAAAAGAGGAAAAATAAATATTGTTAATGACTTTTTATCAGATAGAACCTTTTCCAGCAAACCATCTACAAACAACTCTACATGTTAGAGATGATTCGAAGGTCAAATGACATCAAATTTACATGCAAATTTGCATATCATTGGTAACAGTAACATCAACAAAACAGCCAACATCATCAGCCTCATGGAAATACAAATCATGGAACATGAAGTAGTAAGTAGTACAAACATAACATGCTGAGACAACAACTCAAACCAGAGTTGATTAAATCAACAAAAGAGAAGACGCCCTAAAGACATCTTATAAAACAGTAACCACAGTTCAAGATCTCTACCTTGCACAAATAATGCATTAAAGTCATCTTGTTATTTCTTGCACGAGTATCGGACAATTTAAGAAGGCTGTCCAATTTGAATCCTATGGCAGATCCTGGAATGTGAAGCATGGAGGGAAAAAAATATATTAGACCCAAAAATAGCAAAACAGTGGAAAAAGAATAAGAGCGATGGGTATTACCTCGTGCGGTGCCTTGATTCAGAGCATTCCCCAAGGTAAGTATTGTCTGCATTATCTGACGCAATTTTACTGATTCTTTCACCTGCAAATGATTGTGACATTTGTGATTTAGCTTTTTTTTCTCTTTTTTAAAGCGTTTTTTATATACATATTAAAAATTAAAAGCACATCCATAAGTACCAGCTTAATAACAATTAAAATTAACCGCACCTCTCTAGCAGCATTATTAATTGTATTAAGATTATTTCTTAAGTCATTCACCTGTACATGGTCAAACAACAAAAGACATTAATAATATTTACAAGCACAATCACACAATGAAAAACAAAATTACGTAAGAAATACCTGACAAGAAAAGCTGATTTTGAAAGCAAATACTCTCAATTTGGATTCAACTCGTGGAACTTTCATCAATTCCAAGAAAAACTGAAATAGTCACCTAATGTTAATAAGAATCAATTTAAAGTAGAGCTTGGATTTAAGATAATGGCATTGGCCAGAACCTGTTCACACTTTCCCAGCTTTTCTTTGTCACCTGTATAATTCTGATAGTAGAAATAAATCAGCAAAAAAAATAGTGATCCAAAAGATTTAATAAAAAAAAAAAAAAAGATTTGATTTTTAACT
>LNSY01000430.1:0-12901 GCA_002024485.1 Artocarpus camansi
CACACCAAGGATCTTAGGACTTCATTAGCTTGTAATTTAAGGCTTAGGTAAAGGTAAGATGGGGGAGAATTTGTGGCTCACAAAACCCTAAGCACATTAATCATTCTAGGACCATTGTAGAGCTCAATTCTTCAATTCCAAGAAATCCCTCCAAACTTAAGTTGAACTCTCTTTTGTCATCCACTTTATTCTTTTTCTTTCTTTTTTTTTTTTTCTTTTTTGGTTTTGCTACTACACTCCCAAACTTGTTTCTTTCTTTTTATGAACCAAAGGTGTAGCACTTTTTTTTTCTTTTTTTACAAGCACAAAGACATAACATAAAAAGAACACTTTCTAAATCGACCCTTCCTCCAATAACTTAGCATAGGTCTAAAATAATTCCTAGAAAGATTAATATGCTTAAAATAGGATAAAGGATGGAAATTATTTATTGGCTAAGCTAAAAATGTGGCTAACAAAGAAAGGGAAATATAATGCTTAATGAGGTTTACTAGGGATACAATCATGTCAACATTGGCTCAAAAAGCCTCAAACGGTCTAAGGATGGCCTAAGTGATTTTCTTAAGAGATGAGATCTAGGATTTTGCCTTGAGAGCAAATCAAACAATTCTAGGACTTAAGAGTTCATTGAAAATCACAGAATCACACAAACATTCTCCAAAATTGCACATAACTCAAAGATCAAGTCACGATGCTCAAAATGAAATAATCACAGTCGAAATGAAACAAACTCAAGCACTAAGCACAAAACTAAACAATATTCACACTTTTCCACAAACAATGCATAATTTTCAACTATAATTCACATCATTGGTCCATGAGAAATCACCAAAGAGAGCGCAAAACCTCTAATTATTCAAACTTTTTTTTAATTCTCTTTTAAAACAAAAAACAAAAAAATTCATTTTCTGCCAAACTCAATATGCACAAATTCCTTAATGTGTAAGAAAGCACAAAAAATAGGAAAATTTTAAGAAAATTTCCCTCGTTGATGCTTGTTGGTGCTTAGGCAAAATTTGGTGTCCTTAAAGATCATAGGCGCCTCTCGTGTCTCCAACTTCCATTGGCTTTGCCGCTCACTCCTACGAAAGAAATAGAGAAAAAGAAAGATTCCAAAAATGAAAACAAAAACTCAAAATTTAAAGCAAAAGAAAAAGTTAAGAGAACTTAGGTTGTCTACCAAGAAGCGCTTGATTTTAAGTTATCGACATGACTCTTTGAGAAGCGCTTGTCAAAGAATGGCTTTTGCCCATAGTAGGTGTCATATGATACCACAGATGGGTCTTGGTTGTGAATGCCCTCAAGCTTGGCAAAATGTGGAAGTATTCGGCTTATGGCACCAACAAGACTTGGCTATATTGAATGTGCTTGGTGAGAGAACTGGAATCTGAGCTCGAGATTGTAGAGAATATAATATGGTGACGATGGTGATGTATTGCAAAATGGATCAATGGGTGGTGTATATGATAAGACCAAAGATAAGCTCAAATCAATGGTTTCATAAGCTTCTTCACCTACCAATGACTCTTGTATCTTTTCTTCTTGAAAGAATGCCTCTAATGACCCTCCTAAATGCTATTTATTTTCCACTTCTCTTTCCATCTCCATGCTTATGATTTGATCCTCAAAGAGCTCATGGTTGTGGATGGACATCTTTCGATTTAGTAAGCGTAAATCGATGATCAAATAGGATTCCAACTTAGCAAACGTTTGAACGAAAATATCTTGTAAGGGTTTTTGTTCTTCATTTTGAGGAATTATTTCTTCTAGAGGCCTAGATTCCCAAGAAGACTCTAAATGATTCAAATTACTCCCCGACCTTGGTCGATTGAGTAATCTAAATGGCAATCATTATCACACCACAACAAATCCTCCATCAATTCATGGTCACTATGAGGATTAGATATTTCCATGTCCCTTTTTTCGTGGCCTTCTAAAATTGTGGTCCTAAGAAGCTCTATTTTTTCATCAAGATACCATTTAGAGTCGATGACTTAAAGATTTTCCTCGACAATAACCTTGAATCGACCTAAAACAACTTCTAAGGGTGTCTGCTCTTCTTGTCGATGGCAAAAGAATTAGCCCATCAAGTTTGGGTGGCTACTACATGAAGAGTTTTGGTAATAGTCATCAAAGGCCACCATATCTTTTAGTATGTAATAGGTCTCATCATCGATTCTTGAAAAGAAATAACTGCCATCGATAATGGCCCTATGGTCCACCTAATGTTTAGTTTGACCACAATCCACAATAGAATATTTGAAGAAGGTACCACTTTGAGAAATTGTGATTAGGAAACCTTCCTAGCAGATCTTTGAATCGCTTGTAAGCCACTTATTACGATTTATATCATGTTGGCCAAATGTGGAGATAGAAAGATTCATCTCCCATGTATTCATCTTGTTCTCACAAAAACAACAAGACTAGAAATAAAATAAAAATCCAAACAAAACAAAACAAAACGAATGAAGAAAATAAAATTCAAATCAATCCTAAAGCTAAATAGTATCGATATTAACCAAAACTAAACAAAACATTCCCCGGCAACAATGCAAAAAATTGTTCGCTTAGATCTGCAAGTGCATGGAATCATATAAGTAATAAAGTGGACCAAGGGTATAGATATCGTTCCCACAGAGATTGTGTTTAATTTTCGTTAATTACCGAAATTGGATTATCTCTATGATTATTTGAATGATTAATTAAAATAAGAATAAAAACTAAAAAACTAAATCATCAAAATTTAAACAAACTAAATGACCTAATAAAGTAAAATAAAATGAAATAAAACGCTTTATGAATTCATGTCAAATCCTATGTTAGCTAGTAAGCTATATTCCTATATCGACTAATTAATTAGGTTCTCGGATTTTATTAATGACTACATAACATAGTGGGTATATTTCTATCTTGCTAGGAACACATTACTCTATGATTGGCCTAACACATAAATCCCCCTCTAGGTACCATTTTATGGCTTCTTAATCAACTAATTGGTGATTAATCAATGAGAAGTATTAATGCCATATAGAATAATTATTTAACATAAATTAGACAATCACAATTAATTTAAGTAAATAAAAAATCAAAGAAATATGAATAAGCTAAATTGAAATCCCTATAACACAAAACTAGTCCATAGTTGAAAATAAAACTAAAAATAAAAAATAAAAAATAAACACCATTAATATTCAAGCATTTTAGAATATAAACAAATTTATAAATGAAGAATTTAAAAGAAATCATAAAAATAAAAGTGTCACAAACTCCAAGACTTCTTCCTCCTCTTTGAAGCTACAAAATTGCTCATCAATAGTGTCTCAAAATAACAAAAAATCTGAAACTAAAACCAAAACCAAAACAAAATAAACCAAAATTATTATTTTTCTTCCGTTCCTCTCCATGGGGATCAGCTCCAAAAAAAAATGGAACTTTAAAACGCCAAAACTCGGGCTCTAAATTCCAAATGGAGGCTCATTCCCCTAAAACCCCCTCCGCCTCTCTTCTTCTCCACGCCAACAACACAAAATCAACCAAAATTGGGCTTATGCAAGTCTGGCCAGGTGGCAAGCAGCCATTTGCAAGCTAGACTCAAAGAGCGACGTGGCAGGTTGAGGTTTGGCGGGAAACGAGGCCACGCGGAACAGACATGAAGCACGAAGCACGAGATCTTGGGCAGCGGAGGTTGTGCACCCAACAAGTGGGCCACGCGGCACCACGCGAGAGGGCTAAACTTGGTATCGTACTGCAATGCAAGCGCTGTTGTTGGGGTGTTCTCCACGCTTGAATTGCGGCTGTTTGTGCTCTGATCGGACGATCCACATAGAGAGTTTTGGCCTTTTTTTAGTCGCGCTTATGTTGATGCATTGAAAGTTGTTTTAATTCGATTTTTTTGCCCCAATTTTTTTTTTCCGAATTATCATTTTAGCCTTTATCACCTATTTAACATATAGAAATAAAATAAAATACATGAATAGAGGGAAAAATATAATAATAATAATAATAAGAATAATAATAATAAAATTTAAATAAAATAAAATAGAATAAAATTAATAACAAAAATGAAATAAAAAAGTAAAATACATAAAAATAAACAAAATTAAATAAAATTAAATAAAAATATCAAGAACATAGCAAAAATATATGCATTAAAGACATAAATAACTCTATTTTTCTAGGGTTATCAATCATCCTTTTTAGAATCAATGTCTTCCTCATCAACGTACTTATCTGAAGTTTTATTCTCCTTTTTTGAGTCATCATCTTCTTCGGGGGACTTGTCTTTTACCATTGCATTAACATCGGATGTGACAATATTAGATGATACATCAGGTGATTCCACATCAATATGTCAATTTCTAGTAGTTCCACTACTAAGTCAACATTTTTAGACTTGATACCTTGAACTACTGTCGCGTCTTCCACATTCGCTTCTAGAAAATCCCATATATACCGATGTTTGAAATGTACAACTTTCTTATTCAGATCGTTAAACAAATCACCTATATAAAAAACTTATTCTGCTTAAGATACAAGTATGAATAGTTTATTCTCGTACCACAAGTCTTTAACAAAGATGCCTATTTTATTTTTGTATTGTTGAACTTTCTTTATTTTAGACGAGTGTTGAACCACTTATACTTAAAAAGAATAATAGAATTATTGTTATGTAGGATAATTTGTAAATTTCTTCCAAGACTCTAATATATTTGATTATTTAGTCCATGAACTCAGAATTCTGAGTATTTTGATTGATATCCCTCCTTTCTGTTAGAATCTTGACTTCATTCACGACACAACTAGCATAGCTTCTAATAGATAAGCTTGAACCAAATGAAAACAAAACCAATTGCTCGATTGCCTCTAGTGCATTCTGCATTCGAAGATTAAGCATATGTTTATAGTAAAGAATTATTGGAAGTTAATAACAATCATAAAATTTGCATCCCATTTATAATGAATATAATTTAAAATAATTGTATACTTTATTATGATAATTTGGAAACTCCTCCAATTGAATGTTGTCTAATAATCTAGTTCGATCACTACCCTTCAACTCCTTCATATGGTCATTGTTTATTAGGGAATTTGAGTGAATAATACAATTCTATTTGACATAACTATGAAAAGAAATTTAGAGTAATACTTACTCGATGTATTGTTGAATTTTTGAATAGTTGTGTAAAATGTACCACTTGACTTTATTCTGTAGATGATCATCTAACGTGATTGGGTTCATCTATCTAATTGGACAACAATGAGATTCAAAGACAAAAATCCTGTTGACGTTACAATATTCATCCTCTACCCAATTTCCTTTAAGTTTATTAAATCTTGTCTTAATGTTGCTTAGATATATCAAACAAAAAGTAATAACTTCGTTGACAATATATGCCTCGACGATTGATCCCTCTAGTCGTGCATGATTCTTGACACATTTTTTCAACGATCCAAGAAACACTCAAATGGATACATCCACCTTAAATGAACAGGTCCTCCTTAAATGGCTTCTTCTGGCAAATTCATTACTAAATGAACCATAATATCAAAAAAATGCTAGGGAAAAATTATTTCTAACTTGCATAAAATAAGAACAATATCTTATTGGGCTTTTTCTCGATAACTTATCCTTAATGTCCTTGAACATATCAATTGAAGGAAATTGCTTAATTTTGTTATCGCATCGACAGCATCTTTTGTCATGAATGGTCTTATCCTAGTTGGCAATAATTGTTATATTATGACATGACAGTAGTATAGTTTTAACCCAGTAATCTTATTGTTCTCTTCAATTATGTTTTCCTCATATTTGATGCAAACCCATCAAAAAACTAGAATGCTTTAAAAACTCACAATGCTTCTTATTGTTATCTAGGGTCAATGCGTACGTTATATGTAGTTTCATCCAACAATCACCTTCGCCATATAAATGTAACTCCTTATGCACCCCTATGTTTTGTAGGTCGATCCTTGCCTTGTCTATATCCTTACTTTTTCCATTAATGTTTAGATTCATGCCCAACAAGCTGTCACACACATTTTTCTCGATATGTATGACATCTAAGTTGTGACATAACAACAATGATATCTAGTAAAGTAATTCCCAAAAGATAGTCGTCGTCGTCCAAATAAGCTCTGTTGGTTGTCTCTTTCACTTTTTACTGCCATACTTCTTATGTTTACTAGGAAATTTGGATCCAACCTTTTTTAACTGAGCCAAAATTTGCTGAAAATATTTTCAAGGCAGGGGTGGTCGTTGATTAGTCTTACCATCAAACTTTTTGTTATTTTCCTCCTATGAGTAATAGGAAGCCATTGTTGATGCCCAACAAAACAAGTTTTACTTGTTATTTTCTTTGAGGGGGTTGAATCGTTGTAAGGTGGACATGTCAAATACCCTTGACTACTTTAGGTAGATAAACTACTAGGGGTAGAAAAGCACTTAATTATCATGAGCATCATAGTTTGCATTTGGAATGATGTACTTGAAACAACGTCACACATAACAATCCCTTCATCCCATAATTCTTTTAACTCATCTGCAAGAGGCCTTAAGATCACGTCCATATCTTTCCTAGGGGCATTTGGTCCAGGAATCAACAAGGTCAACATCTTGTATGGGTCCTTGATGCATAATTACGAAGGTAAATTATAAGTAGTCATCACCACCGGCCACAGACTGTATGAAAGACTCATGTTCCCGAAAGGATCAAAACTGCCAATAGCTAACCTTAATCATACATTTCTCAATTCATGTACAAAGTAAGTACCATGTCATTTCCTTAGCAGTATGGCGAGAAGCATACAAATGCTTCAACCAATCCTTCAAAGGGAAGTAACAGACTACTTTCCACAGAACTTTCATCAGCATCTCCCTTTAGTTCTCCTAAGTATGCTATCAAACGCACAGCTGAAGAACAAAGGAAGACGTATTGAAACCTCTACCAAAGGCGAGAGTGAAATTGAATGACAAACACATAAATTACAATACTAAACTAACCAAACGGGGCAATTCAAGCATCAGTTACTACGTACCAATCCTTGAACAGGTTTAAGGTCACTTTATGCATGCACATGCAAAATGAAAAAATAAACGCGTACTCGCGTATGTTGTTGTTGTAGCTATCTAGTCATTCACATATCAAACTACTATTAAGGATAGGAAATTTTTTTTAATTAAATTTATGAAAACTTATCAGATTTTATGATAATCTTTTTTCTAATTTTTTCATATAATTTAAATTTAAATTTAAATTATCTTTCATAACAATAATTTCTTGAATAAAATAATAGATTATATTATTTTATTTTAGAGTTGTTAATTTATTCTAAGGAGAAATTTTATTTCTCTTTTTTAGTTTCTCTTCTATTTGTAAATAATATATTTATATTTGTTAATTGTTTTTTAAACATTTTATTTCTTAAACAATTTTTAGAGGGAATTTTTCTTTGTTTCTATTTATAAATATTACATTACTTACGTAATTTTTTTCTTTTTCTCTATTCTTAATATCTTAGTATTACTATTTTAATATTTTTTAAATCAAATAATATTCATATTTTTATTCTAAATAATATAATATACTTTAATTAATTAATTAAATTAATTGATTCTTTATTTTAGTCTTCTTAAATCATATAACATATTGTAATAAATTAAATTATTTTTTGGGAATTAGATCACTTTTTTAATATATTAATAATTTAAGAACTAGCTTAATTTAAAATTTGACCAACTTATAAACAACTTATAAACTAATTAAAAACAACAACCAAATTATAAAATAAAACCATTTAATCAACTAAGAACATTACAATGATAAAAATTATAGTCCTAAGTAAAAAAAATTACAATTCTAACTAACTTATATAAATAACAAAAATTTCACCAACATTACAATTTTACATTCTTACCATTACAACAACAATTACAAAAGCATCAAGAAAACATCCAATTCAATTATAATCATTACAACAACAATCAATTCAACATTTTTACCATTACAACAACAAAAAATAACTGATCTAATATCCAACAAAAAACATAAATAAATCCAAATACAACCATATTTCACATTACTTAAATTATTCGATATTTTTACAAACTTATCAATATTTATACATAATCACGTAATCACAAAACTTCATTCATACCACATGAACATTTACATAACCACAATCCATAAATAAAACCATCCAAAAAATTAAAAACTTACTCAATCCAAAACCTAATAAAACCGAGGGTTGGAAAATTAAAAGTGGTAGCAACCTAGGCAGAGTGGCGATAGGGACAACAGTAGCAATGGGGAGAGGAAGAGAAAGCTTCATATTTGAGATTTTTTTTGGGAGGGGGATTTTTTGGACTTCTTTAAAGATTTTAGGGTTTTAATGCAAAATATTGGAGAAAGTGGAAAAGAAGGGGGTGAGCATATTACTTTAACATATTCAATTAAACATATTAATATAATCATATATTACGCATAATCACATAACAAATTCAATATAATTTCCTTATTAATCATATCTAAATTAAAATCTACAACACAAATAAAAAAATATAGAAAAAATTCACATTTACACACGACAAAAATGGGATGATTATGAAACATGGACAAAGCAGCTTTTGGTAAATGATGACAACCACAGCGGACGGCGGTAGCAGGAAAAAATAACAGTGGCAAGGAGGGAGGGAAGAAGAAAGAGAATGGGAAGCAGAAAAAATAGGAGGAGGGGATGGAAGGGGTAAGGGCAAGGGAGCCGTAGTGTTGTTCTGTGGCTAGAGAAAGGTGATAGAGTAGGGGTAATCAGAGAAAAAATAGAGGGAGAGAGGGGAAAAAGGTTAAAAAAAAGGGAGGAGGAAGTCGAAGAGGGGACGAAGGGAGGGATGGTTGGGTAGGGACGGCTAGTTTAGGCGTAGTGCAGCAGATGGTGAGGGGCAGGGTTGATCAATGGAGTTGGTGCAAAAGGCCGGCGTAGAGAGAGAGGGAAGAGGATAGAGAGAAAGAGGGTTAATTAAGAATACGTAAGAAGGTTAGTTGTAGGTCTAATATATCAAGGATTTTTTTGTCGCTAAAAATTAAAATGTCGTCGCTATTACTACTCCCAACAATCTCATTTCAGTTAAACATATTAACATAATTTTTTTACCAATGACAAGACTTTTAGCGACAACACATGTTGTTTTCAAAAGTCTTGAAAAAACATCTACTCAATCACTTTTATTACTTAGAATTTTAATGAAAATTGAATGTCAACTTTCTTGCAATGACAAAAAGTGCAGTTGGCACAACCTGATCGTAACTGTTCACCAATTATGTCAAGGTTTTCAGTGACGATAAAATTAATTTTTTCTAGCACCAACTGACATTTTCTAGCACGAGTAGGTAGGTTTTTCATGCCAAACTTTTAACAGCAACATTGTCATCACTAAAAATCTATTTTTTTAGCATGACTTTTATCACTCTTCTCGTAGGCATTGTTGCTAGAATTTTAGCAACAACAAGTTGTCCTAAAAGTGTTGCCTACCCTCAAAAATTTAAAATCTTTTGAAGCACTCATTATAAAGCTTGTCGTTGCTAGATGTCATTTTATAATATAGTCGCTAGTGGTATTGATATTTATAGTATATCTAAAATGCCTCTACCAAGTTCATCCTTACTGTGGTCACTAAATAAAAGTATATAATTAAACTTTACTCAAAACTCAATAGAATCAAAATGTATCACATGGAAAATTGATTTATATTAGGGCTTTGTAGATATCGTAAAGCCATAATTATGATTAATACAATATGTGCGCTAGGTTCTGTGGCAATTTTACCACAACAAAATGAATATTCAATGGGTTTTCTAAAACAGTTTTAGAGAAAAATAGTGTAAAAGTGATAAAGGTACAGATCATATATAACAAAAATTTTGCATTTAAAATTTTATATATAAAATTTTTGAAATACGAAGCTCTACATTATATTTATTTAATGCTTAATAAATGTATATACACAAATATTACTTTTTTCGAGGCAATTAGAGCGAAACTCTTTTATGGGATACTTTTTCTATAAAACCATTGTCTTTTTAGCCTAGTCTTTGTATGTGTGGGCATAGAAAGAGCTACAAAGTTTCTAATTTGATCACTATTCTCACTTCACCTTTCTCTCCCATTAATCTCACTACACAAGCGAAACAGGCTATGAATGGAAGAACTCTTCTTCCTTTTTCTCTATATTACACACCAACTATAGGGTTTTTTTGTATAGAGTTTCTACAGCCAAAATATGACTCTTTAATTGTGTGTTGAATCAATAGAGGTTCCCTCTTTTTAAAGAGAAAGACTGACACCCAATCAATCATTGAACCTTCCTTTTATTCTAAATTAAATATCATATATTTAATTCTAAGTAAAAGATAAATTCCCCCCTTTTTCTTATCTGACATAGGCACCACAAATAAAGAATCTCTCTGTGTATGTGGTGACAATCACCTTTTAGTAGGGAGAAAAATACTACTTGTTATTATGTTTTGGTTCTAAAATTCAAACTCCCAATTTATATGATCCTACTTTTAAAATTGCACACTTTTGAATTTATTGAAAT
Source organism: Artocarpus camansi (assembly GCA_002024485.1). Taxonomy (NCBI): domain Eukaryota; kingdom Viridiplantae; phylum Streptophyta; class Magnoliopsida; order Rosales; family Moraceae; genus Artocarpus; species Artocarpus camansi. The sequence goes on from LNSY01000430.1 coordinate 10,592, forward strand.
AGTAAATGTGGAAACAAGTGTTACACTACACAAGAAACTCTTTTCTGTGCATCTTCCAAAATTAATTATTATTATTACACAATCTTATTAATAAATAATTATAATAATTAATTTACAAAACCAGTAATTATACTTGTCTAAATAGTATTTGCAACAATGACTGGGGACTAATAGACCCTTAATTTCAAGCTTCAATGAAAACAATTTATCAATTAAATTATTTAATTAATCTACTATTTTTTTATTAATTCCATAGTTACTCCTTTAATAAACCTTAGAAATACACTCTTGAAATTACAAATATATAATTACTCATATTTACACTTGTCTGTTTAATATAGTCATTGTACATAATTAGATCTTCTACAAATAATTCACAATTAGAACTAAGTAAAATCTGTTCACTCTTCAAGTTAGATCTTTATGCTTGAGTGCTATTAATTCTTTAATAAATAATAAATTTATGAACTTAATCACGAATTTGAGAGCTCATATTATTCAAGACTCAAATAAATACTTAAGAAAATTTTTTATCTACTTTTTAATAAAGAGGGATTGGTTTCCATCTTATGATATTAACATATTGTAATATTAATATTCTCAACTACTTACTTCAATATGCCTCCAAAATGCAAGGGATACGATTAGCATTTTCAAATCTATACCAAAAAAATTAAAATGCATAATTCCATAAATAAGAGTTTGTTAATAAGTTAATACTAAGATCATCTGAAATATGACCGTTGGTCGATATAATTAAACTTGCTATATTTTCATAGAAATTATTCGTTATTCATATCACATCGTTCCAGTCTTACATAATCTCATTATATATGGTGTACTTATTTAATGACTCACTACATTAACGGTTTGGAAAAGACCAATCCATTCTTAATAGAAATGATCTACACTATAGTAACATTCAATTAAATTAATTATATATAACTAACTATTTTAATTATCATCTTTGAATATTGTTTTCTCGTATGTAACATTTATATACTATATTTTAAGTAACATAGATAATTATAGAATTTTAACGACATTCGTAAAATATTCAATATATTACAAGTATACATATGAAAATTTTAATTAACTAATTTATTTATTAATACTATCTATACAAAACATCCCATGGTTTAAGGGCATCTATCCTAACATGTATAACACAATAATTTAATATTTAAAAAAGTAGAGAAAATTACATATTATATTATATATTTAAAAGTTATATTTATTTATGCGACACTACTTATAAAAAGTTTATGTCATGCTATCATTCATATTACATGTTAAGTTGTATTATAAATAAATATGTGTGGCATTTATAAAAATTTAAATCTTAAAAGATAGTATTTATGAAGATTTCCAAAAAAATTAGTGACAGTGAAATTCCAATATAACAAAATATCTTACTTTACGCAACTTATAATATTTTGCAAAATTTGTACGTTACATGAATTTTCATGAAGTAATAAAGTTAAACTGTTAATCATCACCCGGGAACAAAATCTTCCTAATCTCACAAAAAGAAAAAAAAAAAGAAAAAAGAGAAAAACCTTCATAGAAACAGCTTCATTTGTTCTAGCATGTTAATTGTGAGAGAGAAAGACATAACTGTGTGTGTATTAATTGCATATCCCAAATATCATCTGGGGTAGCCACTATCATAAAAGAAGCGCAGTGAATCAGCTAAACAATTAATACATTTTTAAAGGAGTTAGGTTTCCCTCCGGTTAAATTGTCCCCATATCTACGACTTTTCCCTATAACTTACCCTGAAAATTGCCCCTTAACCTTGTGAACTAAATTCACACGTATAAACTACCACCAAGTTACCACCACGATCGACTCCAATGGCTACTCCAAAAACGTCATCATCTTTTACACTTCCAATAATGGCATTCCTTTTCATCTTCCTCCTTTTCTCCTGCTTTTCCCAATGCAGTTTCTGTTGTAACGTTGACAAAACTGAAGGCGACAATAGCAATCGTATAAAAGGAATGTTTGTGTTTGGAAGCTCTCTAGTCGACAATGGCAATAACAACTTCTTAGGGAACTCTTTGGCCAAAGCCAACTACTTGCCTTACGGTGTAGATTTTCCTCTGGGACCTACCGGGAGATTCACAAACGGGAAGAACGTCATTGACCTCCTCGGTGAAAAGCTTCGCCTTCCTTCGTTCCTTCCAGCATTCGCTGATCCCTTGACGAAAGGACGTAGAATCATTCATGGTGTCAATTATGCTTCTGGTGCTTCTGGTATTCTTGACAATACTGGCTCCATTGCGGTAAGAAAAAAAAAAAAAAAAA
>LNSY01000694.1:4866-17629 GCA_002024485.1 Artocarpus camansi
TTTTTTTTTTTTTTTTTTGTTTAACCAAACTACCAACCAAAACAAACCAAAAATAAAGAACAAAACAAAAATAAAGTTCATTTTTTATAAAATCAAATCAAATCAAATTAAATCACTTATAAACGGTTTGAGGGGTTTGGATTGGGCGATTTATACTCAAGATTAAATTTTTTATTTGACAAAAATTATAAAACCTCTAAAAGTTTACCTTTTTAAAGTTTTAATATATATTAAAAACTAAACTAAATAATTACAATAACATTTATTAAGTTTGACCAACAATCAAAGTAAAAAATAAAAATATAACTAAATAACATAATACAATACAATTAAATTTTAAACTTGAATTTAAGCTTTTTATTGGTGTTGATAAATCTCTTTTCTCACTTATATCCTTAATCGACGCCGTGATGAGTTGGGTTGGCGGCAGAGAGAGACGTCATAATAGTGATGGCTTGGTGAGTAGGCCGGCGGCGGCATAAAGAGAAGACATTGGTTGTTGGATAGGGGTAGGCTAGGGTTTTATTCTATGAGTTAGTATTAATTGTATATGTTGGTTCTTTAGTTTGATTTTTTGCTTTTTGGATGCTGGTGATGAGTTATTAAGAGAAGTATAATTATATAATATAGAAAGATGCCTCTTACATGTATAAAATTTCTTTTAAATGACGAATGAAAGATACTATATAAAAATAATAAAAATTCGTTTATAAAAAATATTTTAAAAATAAAATTATATAATATGACGGTTTAATGGGCAGTTTAAGTGAGCGGTTTAGAAGTTTAAACCACTAATCAAACCACCTAAAATTTTGGCCTAAAAAACCATCCAAATTGTCCAAAATTAAAACAAAAACCACTGGTTTGTTTTGGATTAGGCGGTATGGGCGGATTAGCGGATTTTTTAAGCATTCCTAGTTACTGATATAGTTAAGCCCCAAAATGACATTTAGAGAAACGTTTTATTATATAATTTATATTGTTGTTAATTCACTAATCTTGGCACCAATGTTGCCAATAGTATTATCTTCAAATATATACTTAAAATGAGGAACATGTGAAATTATTGGTGGGATGATGAGACAATGATGAAACCTAATGTTTGATGCACTTAAATTTTGTAATAGTTATAGAAGTATGCTTGTAAGGTGTTGACGAGCCCGTTTTATGTTGCACTTTGCTTATGCTTTCAGGCAATAGAAGAAGATAAGTCAAACTTACGGCTTTTAGTTAGTGTTTGGATTTATGTTTTTTTGAAGTACTCAATGGGATAAAAATAATGCTTAAATTGTCTAGTGGGTTGTAAATAACTTGAGCAAATTTTATATAATTGTATTGAAGCTTTAAAGTCTTATTAGAAGAGCATTTTTGAGAAGTCATATTTTGTGGCTAATGGAAGCTTTTGTGGAGGTTTAAAAATCTTTTGAAAGCCTATCCAAGCACCCTCAAAAATAGCTTTTGCCCGCAGGAAGCCAAAAGCAGCTTACAAGGAGCAATGCCAAATAGGACATCACATTCTAGTTCTAGTTAATTTACTGCGCTGTTTCCATGGTTATATATCAGCTGATCCGTGCATGCAATGTAAACAAAACTAATCCTCGTATCAAAAAGTAAAAACAAAAGGTGGGCTTTTAAAGGTTCAAATGATGGCATTTTAAGTGCTATCATATCTCTAATTTTATTGTGGTTCTCAAGTAATTTTGATTGCCATAGAGCGCTCCCGGAGTAACTGGTGCAGTAATGTGGGACAGTGGAGTTGTCTTGGGGAAGTTTCTGGAGCATGCAGTAGATTCAGGGATGCTTAATCTCCAAGGCAAGAAGATTGTTGAATTGGGCTCTGGTTGCGGATTAGTTGGGTAATGAGCATAGCGATCTCTTCATTCTGTTTTCCTGGTGCTGGAATATATAATTATATTTGTTAATTTTTTCTTTGTTTGGTAGATTGCTTTTACTTAGGTGTTCTGTTACCATTATATTCTGTAATAATGCCTTTCAAATGGGGATGTTATTAAAGCAGTTCTCAGTAGTTCACAATTTTCACTGGTTTTCAATTATCAGCCTTACTTGAAGGATATGATATTTATTTTATTATTCCAGCTGCATTGCAGCTCTTTTAGGCGGTCAAGTCATCCTCACTGATCTTCCTGACAGACTCAGACTACTAAAAAAGAATGTTGAAGTCAATCTTGGTCATGGAAATGTGCGGGGTTCTGCAATAGTGACAGAATTGACTTGGGGAGATGATCCTGATAGGCAACTGATTGAGCCACTTCCTGAGTTTGGTAACAAGTGTTCTAGTTACTCTGTCTTGTTATATTAGAAATATGCACTATCCTATTCTCCTGCATGTTATACCTCAAACACTAGTTTTTCTGTGGTCAATTATGTGTTGAGGCAAATGTTCAACCATTGATATGAAATGTGGTCTTGTCTTAGTTTGGAGAATTTAAAAGGGAGAAGCGAATTCTTGTAAACGTGAGACATACTTTTACATTTCAAAGCCTCCTTTTAAAGTATAGATAAGTATGATTTTTTTTTTTTTCCATAGTTTTGAAAATCTTATGAATTGGTTCATTTGACATCAGACCCGTTGGTTAGATTATAAGACATTGGTGGAGTTACTATTTAATGCATGTCTGTTTGCTTGACATACATTGATCCTTATTAGAACTGTTTCATTTTTGCTTAAACTTTTGGAGTTTTGATAATTTGACAAGGTCTCAGACTCGGTAAATTATTTAGTTCTGCACAAACAAGGCCTAGTCTTGCTTTCCCAGTATTTTATTTATTTATTTGCTAGAAAGTGTGCGTTCCCTCTATTTGCTGGTCCCACGGATGAGGATATTTTTAGTATGCATGATATTTACTTGATATGCATCTATAAGTCAGCTTTCTATTAGCATATGAGAGTGTTTAGAAATCAAGTTCTAACATAAAAGTTTCAACTGCTATAGTATAAAGCTCTCATATGCTACAGTATAAAGCAAAATTATACTGCACTGTAGAGCTCTCATATGCTATAGTGTTGAAGTTCTAACTTAGTTCTTAAACATTATGATTTAATATTAATTGTATGTTATACCATTAGTGGAGGAGATAGAGGTGGAACTTTGGTCACTATTTGTTGGGTGAGCTAGAAGTACAAAAAGTGTAAAGCTTTAAACACACCAAGGAGAAGCCATCAAGTGATGGCTGTGTAAAGACCTCCCTCTAGCGTTTGGAAGCACGGCAAACTGAAGCAAATCAAAGCATTGCCATAGAGAGAAATCCTTAGGCCAAATACTGAGTGTTGTACTCTTTGTGTTCTAGTGCCAAGATTAGGGAATTTGGGTATATTATACTACAATGTAAAGCTCTCATATGCTATAGTGTTGAAGTTCTAACTTAGTTCCCAAACATTATGATTTAAGATTAATTGTATGTTATACCGTTAGTGGATGAGATAGAGGTAGAACTTTTGTCACTATTTGTTGGGTGAGCTATAAGTCCAAAAAGTGTAAAGCTTTAAACACACCAAGTAGAAGCCATCAAGTGGTGGCTATGAAAAGACCTCCCTCTAGCATTTGGAAGCACGGCAAACTGAAGCAAATCAAAGCATTGCCATAGAGAGAAATCCTTAGGCCAAATACTGAGTGTTGTACTCTTTGTGTTCCAGTGCCAAGATTAGGGAATTTGGGTGTAGGGGGATTTTGGGTAAATGTGTTCTTTGGTATACGTGGGTGCTTTGGGTAACTAAGTGAGTATAAGTCACATGCTATTTGTACAGTTCAGTTTTCACATAGTAGATATTTTCTGGCTGCTTTTTGACTGTGGATGTAGGCTTATAGCTGAACCACATTATCTCTGGTGTTTTTTGTGTCTATTTTAAATCATTTTTATTTTATTTTCCATTTATTTTCTCCATATAGGCATTCTGCACCAACATTTATTTATTTTAATTCCTTCCATGTACTCTTTCTGGAGGTAGATAGTCCCTTTGGTAATATATGTTTGAATCTGTCTGAAAGTGATGTTTAGAGTTAGAATCCTTTCCACCGTCTTGTGTAGAGAGCATATCCAATGATGGGGTGTGCAACAAAATATCTGCATTGTTATAGCATGTCAAATGCGCCTTTTGAGTCTTGTGTTATTGCTTATGCTATCTTTGCATAACTGCTTATAACATTTTATTTGTGGTTTAATATTTCACTTCTGACATGGTTAGTACTTTTTTTTTCCCCCTTGTGGAAACTTGATTCAAGTTCTAGGGTCTGATGTGGTCTATAGCGAGGGAGCTGTGGCAGATTTGTTAGCGACGCTTCAGCAACTCTGTGGTTGCGAAACAACAATCTTTTTGGCCGGAGAGCTTCGAAATGGTAAAGGTTTTTATTTGTGTATAAAACTTGTATTCCTTTTGCATACCATTCTTAAATATTTGTTTCTGTAGCAGATGCTATCCTTGAATACTTTCTTGAAGCTGCTATGAAGGATTTCCTGGTTGGGCGTGTTGATCAAACACAGTGGCATCAGGAATATTGTAGTTGTCGTGTTGTTCTATATGTTCTGGTCAAAAAACCTTTGTTGAATAAACGAGAATGATTTTAAACAAAACAATGCATATCTATGTTAGCATAACACAAGGAATATAAGAAGAAGAAGAAGAAGGCAGCTGAAATTCATCCTCACGCCTCGAGTATAAATTATACTTGGCATGTTTTATACCTTTTTCATTTGGCCTACTGCACGCTGCAATTTGTAGCTGAAATGTAAACAGTTATGCTAAAGAGAGCGGTAGATCACAAGCTGTTAGATCATTGGGACTAATGCACACTGTAACTTGTTGCTGTAAAGATTTTTTTTTTCTTTTTTTTTGGGATTTTATGATAGGGTACAAAAAAAGAACTCTACCGGGGGCCTTTATTTTAAATTATCATATTCAAATAAAGTATTGTCAGTTTCTGGCATAAGTTTAATCAAATCGAACTTTCAATTACATGCACTGTCGTAGGATGTCAGTAGAATGTTCCACGAAGAATTTTGGGCATTACATCATCTCAATTGTGGGATATCATAAAAAGATTTGGTGAATGCTAGCTACGGCTAGATTAGCCGACTTCAACATTGCTAGTTATGTCCGGGTGTAACTATAGTTATTTCTTACCTTCTCAATTTAATGAAAGGGAGACCGTAAGGTTGAAAAAGTAGTGTATTTTCGTTGCATGGGAGTCTTGGGTTTCATTCGTTGGACTTGATTCATCCTCATTGCTTGTAGCTGTCCTCGTTGTTTTTATCCCCCCACGTATGGTATCTTTGTAGTCGGGCGAATCGCCTTTGGACCATCTTGTTCCGCTGTGCTAGGTCACCACTGCATCCCATGCTGCCAATCCAGCTCGAGATCATTGTACTCTTGCATTGCCGTCTCACGATCTACTGTTGAGGGCGGCTTTGTGACGTGAGAGTAAATTTATATATCATAAATCAAATCAATGAAAAATTCATAAAAGAAGAGAATGCTTAAAGAAGTGTGTGTTTGCAGCTATATCGATTGTTGTCTTTTGAACTGCCGTGCAATATTCCTACAGTGTGCTCCAGCCCCTACGACGTCCCTTAGCGCCAGTTGCCTTCTCTAGGTCATTTTGTGCCCCCGAGTCATTTGTTGCTTTTGATTTTGTGATCTGTTATTCGTTCAAGGGCTCGTGATGTCTGATAACAAAATTTGCTAACAAAAAGATGTGATTCTGCTAATAAATCATCCTATGCTGCAATATTGACGTCCAATCAAGCAACAAAGACAACGCTTGCACTGGCAATGACAGAGATTTTATTAAACTAAGATCAATAAAAAATCTATGAAGTCCATGTTGTTTTATGCAAATCTTCATGAAACTTAAAATATAGCTCCCTGCAACATAATAGTGTTTGATTAATTATATACACTACACATATTATGTTGACATGTTTAGTTTTTCTTTTAATATTTAAGTGTCAATCAATTAAACAATTATGCAAATCAAAGATTTTCAAGATAAAATTAGACGACTTTCTAATTCCTATGGACAAAAATGATAAATAATACTAAATCAAATGAGATGGATTTTAATCCTAGAGAACTGTTAACTTATTTTGAGTTGTGAATTCTAAATTTAGAGTATAATTTTAATATGCATGATCAAGTTCAACGAGTGTATATGCAAAAAGATCATTGTTAGTTTCGGAGTCATTATTTTTTATTAGCACAATTAATTTGAAAACAATAAAAAACAAATCTGCTCAACTTACCCCGATAAAAATTTCTGGCTTCGCCGTTGGTCCGGTAAGTATACAATTTTCGTTATCTTGCTAAAGTCCTAGTTGATATTTATCTTATTGAAAATATTCCCAAATCCCTAATGGTTGAAACGGATGGAGTCTCATGCTTTCTTACTGCTGAAAATGAAGAATTACTAGCCTTTTGCTCACAATGCAAAACGGTTCAGCAATTCTTTGGGCAATCGTCATCAGGGCCGGCTGAACGGTACGGCCATCCATATAACCCATATAAAATAATGATAAAAAAGTGTCTATTAGGCCAACGTAATAAATTATTTTTCTTTAGCTCTTAATTAAATACATTATCTAGAGTTCAAAAATAAAAGATAATCATCTATAACCTTTATTGTTAACCATATATTATTTTCATTTCGTAATCATAGTTAACTAGTTAGTTAAAATATAACAAACATGGTACAAAATATTTGATACATTTTGTCTTGTCAAATTGCATCATTCACTCTTTTTTCTTCTTTAAATTATTATTTTTTTCATGACGCAGTAAAAATACTTCCCTCAATAATTTTTATTTCCATTTTTTTTAACTTGGAGTGGTATATTGTCTTTCATTGTTTAACTTTCATTTTTTTTAAAGGGACTCATTTTTTAAAAAAAAAAATTGAGTCCCTTTAAAAAAAAAGAATGGAATTTTTTTTTTTTGTATATTATCATATCCATATTTCATTCTCTTTTAATTGCTTATTCTCTCCATTGATGCCTTATAGCTCAAGTACAATATTAACTATAGTTGGAATACTATTGATTATGTAACGACTTTAACTACGTGGCCGTTATTTAATTTCTTAAACATACATTTACTTAGATTACTTAATTTTATGGAATATTTTTTAAGTTAATATTGCTAATTAATTTTAATTGAAAACTATTTTTATTTTTTGTTGCAATAGAGATAATAACATTAGTTAGTAGTTTAATAGTTATTTGAGAACATACTCAATACTATAAGCATAAAGTTATACATAATATCAAGAGTCATGATTATCAAAAGAGAAATATATATCAAAACTATTGCAAAAATTAAAGCGTACAGTATCTATTCCCATGACTCCACTCTAGTTGTCCCCCGCTTCGCCAATGTCGAGTAAGCATTGGTGATAAATTGTTTACCTATAGTATGAATATTCATAAATGAGCTTTTGCACAATAAGTAGGAATAATAACTCGCAAAACATTTAAAGTAGCATGTAATTACGTTAAAAATATATGTACTGATTATGCTTAATTATGATTTTGTCTTATTATTTATTGGGCCCAAGTAATCATACCAGTTGCACGTGATTTATGGGATGTTAAGGTTTGTAAGGTTCCAATAACACCATGATCAAATTTAATTCATATTTTTAATTTATACTTTAAGCCTCTCCGTAGGTTGAGGGGTTGGTACGACTCTCTTAGTTAATACATCCTTAGTAGTTGCACTAGTTTCACTAGTCATTTTAGTAAGCACACAATATGACATGGCATAGCATACTGTAATTTGAATTTTGCATGATTACAACGTTCATAAAACATTTATTTTAAACTAATCGTACTGTAAGCGATATTCCTACTTACTTACTTTTTCATAATAGGTATCTCGGTTTATTGGAAATTCTTTATCCTCTTTAGAGAATAATTATGTATAAGACACCCATTAAGAGTGTGTAAAAATAATCTATTTTATGCTATTTTTAATTCTAGCATAATCGTAAGAATTTGATCACTCTTTTAGACCTAATTCTTTGATCATAAAATTCACTATTTCTATTACAAGAATTAACTATTTTATTAAATCCTTATAATATTTAATTTTTCCTTAATTTCTATTAGTTCATATCAAAGTCATAATTAATTAATTTAAAACAATTAATTAATTATCTATCGTCAGTAAATTTATATGTCCTTAATCCACTAAACTAAACATTTCTTAAATTCATAATTCTTAATCTAAGCTCTAATTAGCCATATTCTAAATCCATTTAATAGGTTCGTAATTAGTTCTAAGCTCATTAAGCCCGACATGATTATGTGATGTATTTACACTATATTGATGAACTATGACTTGAACAGCCTTTTCGACTAAAATAGGCATTGGACCCGTGCCTAGCATCGTGGTACTAGGACTCTAGCATATCGGTTTTTATGATAGTTAAATTGGTGTCAAATTGAAAACTATTAAAGTTTATCTTTACAAAATCTTGTCCGTAGAACTCAAAGTTTCAATTAAAAATCACTCTATAAAATAATGCCTTAAATTGGTAACCCACTAAATCTCAAGCTTCTATAATCTTTCTAGAGTGTTGAAATTTCTTCGTTTATTCAAAAATAGGATTTTATGATTACGCAAACTTTGTGTATAGAAACTGGTACTAGAAGGTATTTTTTCAGTTAGTTTTAGAAAGTTAATATGAAATCATATATTAAAGACAGTTTTTTTTAAAGTTTTTTTACTGATAAAAATCGCTTGTTTTAAATATGTGTCCTAATAATTTTTATGCTTTTTTTAAAGTCTCAGTTACCATGTTTTGACATAATTGTTTCCTGGCTAAAACTTTGTAAATTTTACAATTAAAAAGTTTTACATGGAGAAAGCTTTTTTTTTTCCTTTGTTTAATCAGTTGAATCAAAACCTTTATCTAGAGGATCATCCTACACACTAGTTTGCTCTTCTTTGACAGTTTTTTATAAATCCCCATTGAACTCTACTTTAAAGGCAGATTTTTACAAAAATTTCTTCATCAAAGTTCTTCACTTTGCTGCAAACTAAAACTTTCATGTTTGGCGAAAATTGCAACTCAGTCTCGAAATGACCCAAAACTTCAAAACTATTTTCTACTAAAAAATACACTTTTTGGATAGTTTTAGAAAACTATCTATAACTGTATTTTAAATGCAGATTTTCAAAAAAGTTTCTTTATAAAAGTTGTTTGTCTCTTCGAAATCTAAAACATGAAATTCATGCCTAAAATGGTTTGGAAACACCAAAACAATCCTAGCACACCCAAAATTGTTTTGGTAGTTTTTCACAAATTGTTTTAGTCAGTTTTGGGACTATCTTAGTGTAGTTTTTGAGACGGTTTTAGGCAGTCCATAAAAACTTCTTGGAAAGCCTATTTAGAGTAAAAGTTATGGTTTTGCTTAGTCAGGGGTTGTGTTTAAAACATCAAATACTAAAAGTTTTATGTTTAAAAAAGTTTTTAAAAATAACTCCAAGGCTTCTGTTTATGCATTCAAAGTTTGTGGCAAAAATTTTCACAAACCAAAACTTGCAAAAATATAATCCTAACATGTAACTACTAACTTTTTACATCTCATAAATGTAAAAACTAAACTAATCAACACATAAATAATTATTATAAACCATTTCCTCACTCAATCATCAAATCTCCCATAAAATTATAAACTTTAGCCTTAGAAAATTTAAAGAAAAGTTTAAATTTCTTACCCTTGACGACAACTCTTGGTGGGTGATTTTAAAGCCTCTATTTCCTCTCTTTTCCTCTCTGTTATGAACTTTAAATCACTAACTTAATCATGTAATGTTAAACATGTATACCCTAAGGAGTAAAAATATAATATGCTTTTAGAGACGTTTTTATCACTAAAGAGTTTATTTATTATTCATATATCAAACTGTTGTCCTCTTTACATTCATATTTGTTGAATATATGATAACCAAACAAAAGTCTGAGACTGTCGGTCTAAACCTTTAGAATCATGCATATGATGGACAAATTATGCAGAAGACATGATTCTAAAGGTGACAGTCTAAATTATAAGAACCACGATCGAGGGAACAAAGTTGAGTGCTTTATTCATGTAAAGATTGTTATGTTGTCTATATCCCTAACAGAAGATGGTTTGTCTTAACCATCGGAGGTGGACTTCGTGAATAGAAATATTGATCATTATCATAGGTGATGATGTGTTAGAACGGGACATAAAGTAAATTGATTTAGATTAATAATTCTATCTTAACAAATCGATTCACTTTAGACAATCATATGTATTATATCTTAATCTCGAGATGAATAGTAAGCCTGTTGTCTTGACTTATATTTTTTGATGCACCAAAAGGTGACATCCACAATTTATGTTGGTACATATGCCAGTATATTGGAGGCATAACTCTTGATAATGTATACATGTTATTCATAGATATGGAATCCATAGCTCTTCTTTAGAAGTAGATGACATCCTCTTATATGCGTAATCTTGAAATTAAAAAACTAGAGCACTTAACCATTTGGATACATAGATATAATCAAATAGTATACCTTCTGATGGTGAGATAATGGAATGTAAGATAAAAATAATCAGTAAAGTAAGACAAAATTTATCCTTAAGCCGATTATGGCTAATCCTATGCGGATATGATACATTATGATATGTCATGGAGACTTAGCCATACAGGTTTTGTAATTCTTTATAGTTTGAAAATGTAGCTCTAAGCTTTTTGTTAAGTAGCATTAGAGTTGATAATTATGAAATGTATATCTAGGATATTAGGTTTCATAATTATCGAGAGCTTGCACTATATAGGTTCACCAAGTCCTCTTTGCTAGCTCATAAAAAGTCCTGTGATGATACGCCATGCTTTTTCAATAAATTAATGACTTACGTCAAATTATCAGATTGGCTAAAATTTGGTAGGATCAGATAATTCATGTTTGTTTATCAGTTGAATTAATTTTATAAAAAAATTAATTCAAGATAAACTTGTTGAATTATCGAGATCGGATGATTCATGTCTATCTATCTGTTGGATAAATTTTGAATAAGTTAATTCAAGATAAACTTGTTGAATGATTAAGAATATTTCTTTTCCTAAAGATTATCTAGGTATGACTATTTTAATTAGATAACTTCTCTATTAGGTTATTTGAATAAATACTAAGGCTCCATCCCAATAATCTTAAGTGAAAAATAAAGATTTGTAGGGATAAAAAATCGTAAGTTTGGCAGGCTAGTCTTTAGGTTTGGCCTGCCGATAGAATAAGTTCAGTAGGCGGATTTGCCAATTTGGCCTGTGGACCAAACGATAAATAAATTATGCGTTTTCATGCAGATCTTATCTTATATTAATTCTAATTCGAATTTTCGAGGCCTTATTTGACAAAGCTGACCCCTAGGCCCAACCTCTATAAAAAAAGAGTGAGACTCATTGTTATTTAGATCAGTTGAGAAATCTAGAGTGAGTACTTTGCTAGTTAGACTCTGAAATTCCTCGGAGGCTTGTTGTTCACAAATCACGAACTATAACTTTAGGTATTCTTAATTGGTTAGAAGGAGAGTCGCCTAGTGGAAGAGCTATACAATTGTGCCCACACACATATTCCAATTGGTTGAGGTCCATCTACAACGTCCTTTCTCTTAATCAATTGTGGGAGCTTTTTGACAAACAGGTTAGTAAGATCTAATTAATTTATACATATAGCATGTTAAATTTATGTTTTGAAAAATATTCTTGTATATAAAAATTTTAAAATTCTAATGTATCAGAGCTTGGTTTTTACATAAATTTATGAGTTTTTGATCATGCTATACATATAAATTATGTAATCTTGATCTCTCCTATGCTTGAATTTAATTTTTTTTAGAGAGTTGGCACTCTAAGATTTCTATATATTTATATGCTGTCATGGAATATATGGTGAATGTTTATTAATTAATTATGGTTGATTAAGTTATTATTTAATTTTTAATTAATTTATTTATTTATGCCACTTATGGTTCCTTAGAGGTTAGAATATGTATCTAGGTTTTTCATATAATTAGATGGCAGACTATCATTTCCATCTCGAAATTATTATTTAATTTTAAATTTGTAAGAATTTTATAATTAAATAATCATTCAAAAAAGATGGATCTAGAAGACAGATCTCGAAAATGTATGATAGCATTCCACATGTATTTCATGAGCCTCTAAAATTTTATGCTCTTGAATTTTTGAAAATAAAATTGAAAAACTACGTAAAACTATATTTTCTAGAACATGCTGAGCCCTCAAGTTTGACAGGCCGATGGTCGCAAATCGGCATGCCAGATATGAAGTTCGGCAGACCATCCACAGGGTAGAAATCTAGTGGCTCTAGTGGCAAGCCGATCTGTCATGACCGGCAGGCCGACCTGAAAAGTTCGACAGGCCAGAGGGTCATGATCGACGAGATTTAGATAGATAGGCATGTTGGTAAAGAGTTGCAAATTTTTTAGAAAATGTGCATTTTTGATGTTGTTTTGATTTTACTTTTGGGACAATTCTGAGAAACATTAAATTTGGATATGACCAAAAATATGGAGTTTTGGATCTATACGGTATTGAAGACTTGAAGATGGAAGTTACCTAAAGACGGATACAATTTGAAGATTCAATGATGAAGAATCAATAATATGTTTCGATTATTTTCTTGTAATCTTTATTTTCTTTTCTCTAGGGTGGAACCATAATATTATAGTTATATATTATTATTTTGCT
>LNSY01001220.1:3737-17620 GCA_002024485.1 Artocarpus camansi
GGAAGAATCTTTTGGTTCCACCACCAAAGCTCAAGGGCAGCAGGGCGAAGCGCAATCAGGGGAAGTATTGTGAATTCCACAAAGATGTGGGGCATACCATGCTAGAGTGCATCCAGTTAAAGGACCAGATTGAGAGGTTAGTCCGAGAAGGGTACTTAAAGGAGTTGTTGAATGGGTAATAACACCAATTAATGATGTCGGTATAAATGCATCGTCGAGCCGGGACGGCCAAGACCGAAGACGTAACGATGATGGAACGCCCCAGAACCCCCGAACATCATTCACACGATCTTCGGTGGGCCTGTTACCAGGGACACATAGAGTAGTCGACGGACTTACGTCCGAGAGGCTTAGTAGGTGGAGCGTAGAGAATTTGTTAATATGTCCAAACACATTAACAAAATTTACCGCCAACAAGATACCCCTATCACCTTTACCAAAGAGGAGGCTGACAAACTGATCCACCTGCACAACGACGCCCTCGTGTGTGAGCTGCACGTCACCAACAATATCGTCTGACAAGTGCTCATCGATAATGGTAGCTTGGCTGATATACTATTCAAGCAGGCCTTCGACAAAATAAAGATAAGCAATGCTACAAATGTCCCAGTCTGAACCCCACTTTATGGCTTCACCGGTGAATGTGTCCATGCAGTCAAGAAAGTCGCATTGCTAATGACCTTTGGAGAAGGGGTTGCTCGTGTCACTCGAGTCGTCGACTTCCTCATTCAACAAGCCTTCCCAGTACAACGTCGTCCTCAGCCAACCGACCTTAAATACATTGAAAACCATTGTGTCTACGTACCACTTGACCATGAAATTCCCCACAAAGAATAAGGTTGGAGTCATTCAATCGTCTCAAAAAGATTTCCGAGCTTGCTAAAAAAATGTTGTTCGAGCAGCGAGCACGCAACTAAATGTTTCGACCATCTGCATGGCTGACGAGGTAGTCATCTTGATAAACCCTCAGTCTCAAATGCTTGCCAACCTTGACCCCCGACTTACCGAAAAAAAGGTAAGGGCAACCCTCGTCGAGGACTTGGTGCCGTTCAGCTAAGATTTGGAACACCCAAAAGCACGGTCTAGCTCAGGTCATAGCTTTCTGTTGAGGCACGAGCCGACGTGGAAAAACTTCTTACCGAATAACAAGATGTATTAGCGTGGTCGCATGAAGACATGCCCGGGATAGACCCAAATATGATCTGTCATCGTCTCAACGTGCAACCCAACCACAACCTGGTCATACAAAAGAGAAGAGCCTTCAACTCGGAGAGCTATGCTACAATAAATAAGGAAGTCCAAAAATTGCTGAAGGCCGGGTTTATCCGAGAAGTCAAATATCCTGAGTGGTTGGCCAACGTTGTGCTTGTCAAAAGGGCCAATGGGAAGTGGCGAGTCTATGTTGACTATACAAACCTTAACAAAGCGTGCCCAAAAGACTGTTTCCTACTTCCCCGAATAGATCAGCTTGTAGACACAACAGCCGGGCACAAGCTCTTGAGCTTCATGGATGCATACTCGGGATACAATCAGATCCGCATGGCCGAGGAAGACTAGGTGAAGACAGCATTTGTCACCGACCAGGGGCTCTACTGTTCTGTAGTGATGCCCTTTGGATTGAAGAACGTCGGGGCCACCTACCAGCGCCTCGTGAATAAGATATTTGCTTGACTAATCAACAAGACAATGGAGGTATACGTGGACGACATGCCGGTCAAATCTATCCAAGCAAGGGACCACATGATGGATCTCCGTACAAGCTTCGACATACTTAGGGAATATGGGATGAAGCTTAATTTGACGAATTGTGAGTTTGGGGTAAGCTCGGGGAAGTTCCTTGGATTTATGGTAAACTAACAGGGTATTGAAGTCAATCCTGCAAAGGCGTAGGCAGTTATCGACGTGCATTCGCCTCGGACCGTGAATGAAGTACAGAAGTTAACTGGCATGGTGGCAGCTCTGTCTAGATTTGTCTCCTGGGCTATTGATAAGTGCCATCCTTTTTTAAAGACGCTTAAAGGGAGGTTTAAGTGGAGCAGAGATTGTGAGGAAGCATTCCAGAACTTACCTAGCCACACCCGCACTCCTATCCAAACCTTTACCCGGGGAGACGTTAACTGCCTACCTAGCCGTTTCAGAGTGGCCGTGAGCTCAACTCTAGTCCGAGAAAAAGGGAGAGCTCAACTCCCGGTCTATTATACCAGTCACGCATTACAGGGTGCCGAAGAAAGATTTTTTCCTTTTAAGAAGTTGGCCTTCGCTTTGGTCACTTCCACCATGAAGCTATAGCCCTATTACCAAGGCCATACAATAAAAGTGCCGACCAAATTTTTGCTCCAACAAGTTTTACAGAGTCTAAAGATATCATGCCGCATGGCAAAATGGTCACTCGAGCTAGGTCAATACAACGTTCATTTTGTGCCAAGAACTGCTATTAAGGGGCAAGCGCTGGTCGACTTCATTGTCAAATTCACGGATGCTGAGCAACCTACACCTCTGGCCGAGAAATTGCCCGAGGTTGAGAGCGGCATTCCTAGCTGCAGCAATCCCCGGTCTACGACGGAGCAAGAATGGAAGCTCTTTGCAGACGGGTCATCTTGCATCGACGGATTAGAAGCTGGACTATTGCTGATAAGCCCTAATGGCCACAAAATACCATACGCCTTCAGGTTCAACTTCAAGGCCTCTAATGACGAGGCGGAATATCAGGCACTCCTGGCCAGACTTTGGATCGTCGGAGAGCTCGACGTAGAACGTATCATTGTCCACAGCGATTCAATGCTAGTTGTCCAACAAGTAGCTGGAGTTTTTCAAGCCCGGACGAAATCAATGGCCTCATATTTAAAAAATGCCCTCGCTAGGCTAGCTTTGGGTCTTGACGGGGAAGACTTAACCTCAATCCCCATTGAGTGACTAGTCGAACCAAGCACAATGAGAGCGATGTCAACCATAACCGAGCGAGATGGGGCTGCATGGTTGGAGCCGATCATCCGATACCTGACCATAGCTGAATTGCCTGACGACAAAGAAGAAGCACGTCAAATCCGCAATAGCTCGGCCTGGTATTCGATGATCGACGAGAGATTGTATCAGTGCGGCTACACCATTCCATGCCTCAGATGTGTCAGACCCGACGAGGCCTAATACTTGATGAGGGAGATCCATGAAGGAGTCTACATAAACCATTCTAGGGGATGATCTCTGACCCAAAAATACCTCTGTCAGGGCTACTATTAGCCGACCATGCAGTAGGATTGCCAAGAGTACACGAAGAAGTGTGTCAAGTGCCAGTAAATTGCGAGGCTGCCTGCTCAACACGCCAGGCCCCTCACCTCAGTAACTGTATTGACTTGATCAGACCATTGCCACCGGCCCAATCTCAATAAAAGTACTGTATCGTCGCTATAGACTACCTGACCAAATGGGTTAAGGTGGAATCGTGCACTAATATGACTGAGGCAAAGTGCACCAACTTTATGTGGAAGAACATCATTTGTCGGTTTGAAATTCCATACACTATTGTAACTAACAATGCAAAACAGTTTGAAGCAGCGAGTCCACTCCGTCTCTATAAGCAACTCAACATAAGGAAAGTCTTCTCTTCCCGAAGCTATCCCCAGAGCAACGGGCAAGTCAAAGCAGTAAATAAGACTATCAAGAATAACCTTAAGAAGAAACTCAAAGGCCTCAAGGGGGCATGGATAGACGAGCTCCCGAATGTGCTCTGGGCTTATCGGACTATTGCTCAAACTACCACAAGAGAGAAGCCATTCTCGTTCGTCTATAGAGTGGAGGCCGTGATTCTTGTCGAGGTCGATCTGCCGAGTTACCAAATAAAACATTTTAAGGAAGCTAGAAATACCAAGGCCGTAATGTCTGAGCTTGACCTGCTAAAAGAGGAAAAAAAAACAGGTAGTTATCTATAATGCAGCCCGGAATCAAATCATTGCTCGGTATTATGACAAGCGTGTCAGGCTGAGAAATTTTAAAGCCGGGGACCTAGTGCTAAAGAAAGTGACGGTCCCCCAACCTGGGGTGGGGGCCTTCGGACCTAAATGGGACGGACTTTACAAGGTTGTAGAAGTAGTCTGGCCAGGGACATATAGACTGACCGACATTGATGGCAACTTGCTCGGCCACCCTTGGAACGCTAAACTGCTAAAGAGATTCTTTTGTTAAAACTAGCCATAAATGTTTTTGACCTCTAGCCATGTTCTTTTGTAACTAAACCTATACAATAAAACTGGAATGTAAATATTATACATTAATGAAATGCAAATTCCTATACCATTCCATTAAGCAACGTGTTGCTAGGGATATCAAAACCCGAACAGGGTTACCTTGACTCCAGCTCGGTCATGCGGATGTAATTTTTAAAGATGGATTGTCCTAATCGATCTTAGCGGGGGACTGATCGGTACAGCCGACCATGTCTACCCCGTGCAGGCTGCCTGCAAAGTCGCTCTAATAGGACAATGTTTCGAACACCGTTAGACTTGTACAAGTTTCTAACAACTTAAACAAGTCTATAGGAAATAGGGCAAGGGCTATTACATGTTGTTGTGCCCAACCTAACCGAGCCATGGGTAATCTAATCAGATCACCATAATAAGCTCGGATTGACTCGGGTGATTGTTACAATCACAAGCCGGTAAAAACAGGGGTGAAGGAAAGATTCGGGGAACAAGTGCCAGTATGCTCTCCGAGAAGCGATTGACTTGATTCGAATTTACTCCCTAAGCCAGCGAACCTACACATCCGAGGAACTCCCACGACAAACATATTTTGCATACCCAAGGTTAGTCCACTTGAAAAAATTAGGATAAAATCTCATAATCCAAAGACTAAGTAACTTGCAAAATTATAATAGTTCAAAATGTTGTGGGAGGTACAATTAACCGGGCACCTCCGAGCCCGAACATAAAAACAAAACAACAAAAATAAAAAAAAGACGAGATTATTAAGTCTGGGTCTCATCTGACAGATGGATCTGCCTCGCCACCACCGATGCCCTGCTCATCGTCGTTGTCGTCGTCCACCTCAATGAACTCGGATGGCTGTTGAGCTACAACATTCCCAAACTCAACTATTAGGTCCAACCAATTGCAATTTGTCGCCTCAGAGTACTGTTTAATTAACACGTCCCTCAAGTCCACCATGCCCTTATAGTAGAGGTCGGTATATGTCGAGGATTCCTTAAACTCCTCAACGGCTTGGGCTAGTCGGCCTGGGAGCACTTCTATATGGCAGCGGTTCTTCGCTTGAACAGCATCAAGCTAACCCTTAACCAGCTTGATAGACGAGTTCGCTTCCATGAGCTCCTGCCTCATCCTTCTTTTCCCGTCCTCGGCCCTCCTTAGCTCATCTTGAGCCTCACTCAAGGAGGCTCTGATTTGATCTAGCTTGATGTTCTTTTCACCAAGCTCCTTTTCGACCTCCTAAAGTCTTACGAGGGCCCTATCACGCCTTTGTTCCGCATGGTGGGTCTTCTTTTTCCCCGTGGCATAGGCCATGTAGAGGTAGGCGTTGACCTGTAAAATGAGGTTGGTTGCTTGCTTAAAAAAAAAAGCAACAACAAAGCAACCGAAGACGAAGTGCTCACCAGGGCATTTGCTCGAAAGGCCGCCTTAGACAGGCCGCTAAAATTCTCATGTCGGAGGTCCCTCAGGAAGTTGTCTTGAGGAACAGTGTCCCTGAGGTGCTCGAGGATATGCTTTCTGTATTCGGCCTACACCACTTGGGCGGATGGTGAAGTACCCTGCCCTCGAAAGTGGCACTCGAAGAGGCCCCAACAACCCTTGGCTCGGGCTGAGGCTCTTGGACTATTATGGGCTGCTGTACAGGAGACAGTGGGCACACGACTCGGGGAGTCCTTTTGTGCTTCCTCCTGACCTCCACAGCCTTACCTTCGGTCCGGAGGCGCTACATTATGGTAAGCCTTTCTTTCCCCATTAATTGTTCTGGACTGGAAGACATCTCTACAAGACATAAAGCAAGTCAAAACTAGGTTGGCAAGCCAAAAAAAAAAGGGGACCAACCTCCGATCCGAAGAGGGCACGACGGATAGAGGAGCCTGATTACATCCTTGAGGTCCTCCTCTTCGACCGGTGGCCCAGCATCGAAAAAGCCACCCGAGGAACTCTCAAAATCGGACGATTGTGGCTCTCTCATCGGCTGACTGGATCGGACGATCCTGGGTCCAGGTGTGTAGGCATCGCCTGGCCTAGCGACTGTGATCTACTCGTTACCCCGAGCAGATTGAAGATTATGTGAGGGATTTATTCTATTGGTTCCCCTAAACCAACCATAGAGGGAGAGGATCTCCTTACTGAGCAGGAAGGTCTGTTGCCTTCGCGTCTCTGGTTTACCAAAGAGGTCCTTCATTGCCTTGATGACGTCCCATAGGGCCCATGACAGCTTACTCTAGACGTGCCCCTGCTCGAATGTTCTCAAGACGGGCTAATCCTTGACCACGACCTCATCCGCTCAGGCTGAATAATTTCCCCCGACGTAAAACCACTCCTATTTCCAGAGTTTGTCGAAGTCGAGGTTGCCCAAAATGAAGTCCTTTCTAAAGCCAATGAAATAATATTAGCCGGACCGCCGAGGAAGCTTCTTCATCTTAAATACTTGCTTAAATGCCTCCCACGGCATCTCAATACGCCGATAATACCTCCACAAGACATACATCCCGATTAGTAGCCTATAACTGTTCGGGTTTAGTTGGGCTGGGCACACATTGAGGTTGTTGAGTGCCCGATATAGAAAGGGGTGGAATAACAGACGCAGCCCGGCGCGAATGAACTCAGCGTACAACATTATGTATCCCTCGGGTGGATTCAATGGAGATTTGTGCTCCTCAGGGGCTATGAGAATGACGTCTTTAGGGATGCTGAATTCAGTGTGAAAGTCCATTTGTCAAGATTACGTCATCGTACAGGAATAACCAATTACCTAAGCCTGCCCTGGCAGAATAACCCTATATGTTGTCACCCCTCGGACACAGGTGACCCTAACACCTTCGTCCATTGAGGGGCTCCCTACAGGCTTTGCCTCTTCAGCCTGCTGCTCCTCGTCGATGATATCAATCGTAACTCTGCCCACAACTAGGACGGTTGCACCGGAGGGTCGCCCGGATGTACTTGGAAGGTCAGATGTTGTGCCAAGTTCGACCCTCTCCTAGGCAGTAACTTAGGAAGTGCCGGCAGCTGTCGCTTCGACGTATGGGTCCTCACCCCTGCATGGTCTCACAAGGCGCTATCTATTCAGCAAATCAAGGAATTCTTGCTCGGGAACTGTCTAGTAGTTGAGCCGTAGAATTTGCGCAAGTTGTCCATGACCTTCCCGTCTAGGAGGCCCATAGTTAGGGCTAACATCTGTGTGTGGTGAAGTGGTCTCGAAGCTACTCTCCGACCAAGAAATGTCTAGGTTTTGAGAAATAAACAAATCGCTCATTTTCGTGCTCCTTGAAAATTACCTATTTGGCTTAAAGTGTGCTCCAAACTGAAATGTCTCACGTAGGTTAAATAGGTCAGCAGTCAAAAATTCAGGAGCAAAGTGTTGTCTCAATCGCATATGCAAAGAATGGAAAAGGGAAGCTTATTTATAGCTGCTTCGCATGGGAATTTTAGGCGTAGAAGACAAAGAGACATGATCATTACTCTTGACAAATGGCGTAGTCGGTCGCAGAGAGATGTGTGTCGCTGACAATCCCTGTGACCCTTCGTCTCCCACCATCTCGAGACGCCCTTGGTGTTCCTTCTTAGCCAACCTCACCCGCTCGGCATAGTCCACCCGGCCAGACACCGACTAGGTGAATTAGCATGGTACTATTGAGGGTGAGCTCGGCGCCACCACCGAGGAGCCAAACTCCAGGTGGTTGGCCAACAAGTTTGGCACAGGTACGTGGTTTCCACAAGTGACCCTGGTCATGCTTGGTTCTGTGTCTGAGGTGCTCCCCAGGGATCCTCTGAGTCACCCCTCTTTAGGGTACCACCTTGGACTTAGTGTCAGCTCGGGTTGGACCATCATCACTCTAACGTAAGTTGCTACTCGCCATCATTGGCCAACAAATGGTAGATAACTCACCATCAGATGGGGGCTTATCCACCGGTGGAGGGATAGGACACTTGTCACTTGCCGTCTAACATGCCATGATGTGACACCCAGTTATGGGCAAAACCCACCTAACATTTGGTCTAAGTGGTAGCCTATAAATAGGGCACATTTATTGCATTCTAAGGAGAGCTTCTTCCTTACGAACTTGTTCCCGACCTCCGTCGAGCACCACCTGCCTTGAGCATCGGAGAGCTTTTGTCTTGTTTACTAACATGCCTCTGAGGCATCCCTCCTTTTGTTGTAGGTTGGTCAGTCCAGGCAGAGGTGAACAGGGAGGAGTAGAGCATCATGCACCGCCACACGTAGCGTTGGTACGATGTCAGAACTTGGCAAGCATCAACACCTAGAGAATGTCAAAACTTGCTCAAAGATTGACATATCTGCTGCTTAAACAAACTTGACAAGCATGTCGTCCACTTACACTTCCATGGTCTTGCCAATCAACTAAGCAAATATCTTATTTACCAGGCACTGGTAGGTTGCTCTAGCGTTCTTCAGTCCAAAGGTAGTAGAAAAGCCCTTAGTCTATGGTGAATGTGATCTTGATTTGATCTTCCTCGACCATCCTAATATGATTGTTGCCAAAGTAGGTGTCCATGAAGCATAGTAGCTCATGTCCGGTTGTCGCATCCACGAGCTGGTCTATCCAAGGAAGTGGAAAGCAGTCCTTAAGACAAGCATTGTCAAGGTCGGTATAGTCAATATAGACCCGCCATTTCCCATTGCCTTTCTTGACGAGAACTACATTTTCAAGCCATTTTGGGTACATAACTACTCAAATGAATCTACCCTTCAATAGCTTTTGCATGTCCTCATTAATAGTGGCTTATTTCTCTAAGTTAAAAGCTCTCCATTTTTAGATGATTGGTTTATGTTCGGGCTAAACATTGAGGTGGTGACAGAAGACGCAGGGTTGATGTCGGGCATGTCTTCATAGGACCACATAAATACATCTTGATATTCCGTTAGGAACTTCTCTAGGTCAGCTTGGATCTCAGGCTTTAGTTGAGAACCAAGTTGCACTGTGCGGTCGGTATGTTTGGGTTCCAAATTATACAGCATCAAATCTCCCACTAGCGTGGCCCTAACCTCTTCTTTTGAAAGCCAAGGATCCAAGTTAGACAACATTTTGTGCTTTTGCTCAGTAGGGAGCTGTATTTCATCAACCTTGTATATGGCTGAGATATTCAATTGTCGAGTAGAGGCCACCTTTATAGCATTTGTATAGTAGTCTCAGGAGCCCTTTTGCTGCGACCTGATGACTCCGACCCTATTCTTCGTTAGGAACTTCATTGCCAGATGGTAGGTAGAGACCACAGCCTTCAGGACATTCAAGGTTGGACACTTGATAATTATGCTGTATTGAGAGGGTTCATTGACGACGAGGAAGTCGACAATGCATGTCACCTGAGCAACCCTATTTATGAAGGTGACTAGTAGGTCTACCTTTCCAATTGCTCAGATGTATTCTCCAATGAAGCCTACCAAATTGTTGTTGTTGATCAGTACACATCAAACGATGCTGTTGGCAATTTGTAATTCGCACACAAGGACGTCATTGTGTGGATGAACAAGTTTATATGCATCCTCCTCGATGAATGTGATTGAAATGTCTTGTTGTCAATATATCTTGTTAATGTGCTTGGATATATTCATAAGGTCGCCCCTCTCGACCAACCAAGCTTCTCGGGTATAAGCTTGCTACCCATTTGAGGTGTCCCCAATAACAGGCCCACCGAAAATTGTGTAAACAATGTTCGAGGGTTCTAAAGCATTCCCACCTTCATCATGCAATAGGGTTTGTGTGTCCCTGGTTGGCTGGTCATTCCTCCAGACTATAGAATCGAGAGTTAGGACTTGCTCAATGAATTCTCGTAAATGTCTATCTCAAACCAGTCTTTTGATTTGGTCTTTAAGCTCGATACAATCGTGAGTGTTACGTCCTACATCTTTGTACAAATCACAATACTTTTTTGGGTCTCTCTAAGCCTTGCTCACTTTTAGCTTGGGCGGATCTACCAACAAATCCCTACCACTCACCTAGGCAAGCACCTCATCGATGCTGGCAACTAGAGGTATGTAGCTCTAAAACTTCCAAGTAGGTACCTTTGTTTTCTTAGTCTTTTTCTCCTTCTTCTACCTCTTGTTCTACTCAGCACTCAGCTACTCAGGTGTGGATTTCTTTTTCTTCTCTTTCTTACTACAGCTGCACTACCTTCTTCTCGACGATTCTTCATGTATTTGGCCGCATTAGCATGCCTTTAAGCATAGCCAAACATCTGAGAAAATGTGCTCAGCTGCTTAAAATCGAGCAACTAGGTCAATTTCTTATGTTGGAGACCCCCAATGAAGGCATGTTTTAGGGTCTCATATTCGATGTGTCTCACCTCTAGTGTTACTCGGGTAGAATGGTTGATGTAATCTTTAACACTGTCATCCCCTTGCTTCACGGCGTAAAGGTGGGTTATTTCCTTTCTTCTTGTCCTGGTCGTCAAGAAAGTAAAGAAAAAGGCATCTGATAATTGGCAAAAAGAGGTAATGGTCCCCGGCTTGATCCTCTTAAACCATTACTGAGTTGAATTGGTCAATGTGAGTGAAAAAGCTTTACACATAGCTACGTCACTAGCATTTTAGATAAGCATGTGTCCTCGGTAGAGCTTTACATGTTTATCAGCATTTGTTGTCCTGTCATAGGCCTTGATCTATAGAACCTTAAATTTTGGCGACATAGGAGCCTGCATAACGGCATCAGTAAACGGTGGGTCCAACTTGCCACCTTCATCAATTCCAAACCTATTATTGCGGATTTGGTCAATCTGCCGCTAAAGTTCCTAGAATTGGCAGTTGTTGGTATCTTCGAGTAATTCCACCCTATACGGGGCACCATCCATAACCCTATCGCCAACCTCGAGTTGTCGATCCTGTCGAACTTCTCCTTGACATCCAAGACGATCAAAGACCAACACTCAAGAGCCCTATGGTGATTGTCCTCAGCCTCTCTAAGGGCCAAGTCGGCCTTTTCAAACAAGTCAATTGTCAGCCAAGACCCCTCTTATGAGTTGTCTAGGGTATTTAGAGTTGGCATAATCTCGATCTTTAGCCCTCTGCCCTGTTCAACCCCCAGCCTAGTCTTCTTAGGCTAGGGGAAGGAGGACAATAGCCTATTGATATTGTGCTTATTGTTGGGGAAGTTGTAGTGTAACTATCCGAACAACATTTATGAGTTCTTGGATTAGATCTTGAGCAATTGGGTCCTCTACTTGTTTTGCTCTAGCCCTGCTACCCTTGCCCTCAGACCAAGACCTAGAAGCTTGAGGACAACCTCGAGGCCTGTTTAGGTTTTGGTTTCATTTTTGGGCTTCACCCTACCCCTTCTCCCAAGCACCCCCATTTTGGGTATTACCTTGTCTTACCAATCCTAGATTACAAGGTGGGTTGTGGTTGATGATTTTAAGTGAAGGTGTAGAAGCCCTCTTTCTAGTGCCAAAATGTTGATGCTTACCAGTGAATTACGACAATTCAACACCACATGCGGTAGAACACGATGCTCGAATAGCTCTTCCTTGTTTATCTCAACCTGCTTGGACATACTTGCAATAAGAGGAGGGACACTTTGGAAGTAAAAAAGAGGACACCAGTGAGATACCGGACAAGGGCTTTCCGACGCTCAACACAGGCCCTGCACAGTAGAGAACAGGAGCTAGTTAGTTAGGAAAGAGTTCGTTTGCCTTGAGCTATAGTAAATGCGCTCTATTTATAAGTTGCCACTTGAACCGAGTGTTAGGTGGGTTTACCCACAACCTGTGTGTCACATCAAGGCCTGTCAAAAGGTAGGTGACATGTGTCATGGTTCCCACAGGTGGATTAGTCTCCTTCTGACGATAGAAATGTGGCCATATATTGGCTTCTTATAGCGAGTGGCAACCTATTTGTAGGCTCTAACAACCTGATTTGAGCACGTGAACATCTGAGGATGTGACAACACATGCCACAGCTAGCAAGGACCCTGTAGAGCACCTTAGATGTTCAAACTGAGCTCTTGGGGTTGACATCGCACTTCCTTGATCTTTTGCCAAGCACATTTACCAAGCCACGAAGATCTTTTCCTCGAGGGATGGCGCCGAGCATGCCCCCAACAATGGTGGTGTTGTGAGAATCATTAAAGTAGTTGATGGATGGGGCAGTTTAATTTTAAAAGGTAGGCACATTCATCTTAGATATTGTGCACCTATTTTGAATTTGAACATAGGATATGGACTTAAAGAGTATAGAGATCCTATGACCAAGGTTTAAGATGTTGTAATATATGTGAGGGTATCATTATCAAGAATGCAAATATTCAAAGAATCTGCTGAGAAGGCAAAGATCACTTAAAGACAGTTGGCTTGATGTATCTACTCATTGGAACTCAACTTACATGATATTGGAGGCTGCTGAAAAATATCAAAAGGCATTTAAGAGATTTGGGGGAAAGTTAACAACATAGGCATTATCATACATCTTGTAAAGGATCCAATAGGGCCCAACTTTCTTACCATGCAACTTCTTGTATGTGCCAATGGGGAATCGATCTTTGTGGAGATGCACCATAATCAAGTCACCTTTGTTACTAGGTTTGGAAACGATAGCATTAATCGACATAGCCTTTGTATTGAGCATTACTAACTGTCGATTTTTTCTACACATCATGGTGGAGCTGCATGATACTATCATCCATGTCTAAAGCATAACTATTTTTGGGGTAAGGAGAGCCACAAAGTCAACTAACTAACTTAGAGGCTTGTAGTAAACCATGGAAAAGGAAGATCTCCTTGTGGAACAATTCAGCATGCTATTGTATGTGAACTTAACTTAAGGCAAGGCAAGATCCCAACTCTTTAGTTGATCTCTCGACACGCACCGCAACATATTGCCAAGGAGCGATTAAGAGTCTCCATTTAACCATCGGTCTAAGGATGGTGTGCAATATTGCACTACAAGGATGGTGTACAGTTGCTGCTAAATGACCCTCCAAAAGTGACACACAAACTTGATGTCATAGTTGGATGTGATGGAGGAAGGCACACCATGGAAGCGCACAAATTCCTTATAAAAAACCTTGGCCATATAACTTGCATCAGCCATCTTTTTGCACAAAATAAAGTATTCCATCTTGAAGAAGTTGTCAACAACTACAAAGAAAGCGTCAACATGCTGAGGGGTCTTCAGAAGACCAAGGACAAAGTCCATGGTCAAGTCTTCTCAAATATCAACGGGATGAGAAGGGGAGTGTAAAGTCCTGTGTCTTAGGATGTCCCTTAGCATGTTGGTAGATCCCACATCATTTAGCAAACTACTCAACTTGTTTCTTCATATGAGGCCAATAGACATGCCCAACTAAAAGAAGGAAGGTTTTGTCACAACCCGAATAAGGGGCGAGGTTGTTGTTGTAGAGCTCACAAATAAGGTGTTTGCGTAGAGAGCAGCAAGGAATACAAATTTATTTCCCTTGAAAAGAAACCCCTAATGTAAATGGAAACCAATATATGCCTCAAAAGTAGAGCACTTTTTCCATATTTCTCTCAAATCCTCATCATTAGCATATTGATCAGGGAGGACATAAAAACCAGTGATCTTTATGCGTTAAACGGACAACGTGTGACCATCAACTAGGGGGATTAACCACCATATTTGGAACCCTAAGCAGTGGTAGAAGACAAAGGTGAATTTTTGCAAAGAAAGGACACAACAAGCATACATATGACCGTCATTTTTTTTTTTTTTTT
>LNSY01001679.1:2072-12254 GCA_002024485.1 Artocarpus camansi
AAAAAAAAAAAAAAAAAAAAGAAAGAGCATTCAGCAATGGCCAGCCACATGAGGAAAGAATATTTCACCGTTTTCCAACCGCCAACTTGTAAAGAAACCAAAAATCTACAAAGGAGGGAATATTAAATGTGCTTTGGCCGAGGAAATAATAGTCACTTCACACCCCACTCGCCATAGACATCACCAATTAACACTCTTTTATTCTTTTATTTTTTTTAATAAAACTTGGTCTTAGTCCTAACCATTAATGATTAACCTTGTTAAATTCTGTTTGATATTAGTTAATTTTAACTAATTTTTTGGTTAAAAATGATATAAAGCTCTCACATGCTACAATAAAAGCAAAAAAGTTGTTTTATTGTAAAACTTTCATATACTACAATGTTTACGGTTCTAACTAATATTTTTAACCACCAGGCCAAACACCCTATTAATCTTATTTTATATCAAACTAAATATCTAGGTTAGAGCTTATTAGATCCTTTGCTACAAAAAAATAATGGCACCTGCAAGGCACGTGCATTCATGTCATTTCCATAAACAACTGTTTTCCTAAGGTTTTTAAGGACTTAAATTAAAGCGTTTTTCTTCATTACTATTTTATTTACATCATTAACTGAATGGAACTAAAATATCAAATACGATAAATCAATTTAATTATTTTTTATAGATGCTTAAATTTGTATGCATGTATAAGGTATAGGTGGTTGTTAATATGGTAATAAAAAAGACACTAATATGGTAATGAGAAATTTTATATCGACTAATATTATAAGATGTTTGGAAAAATTAGATAAAACTTAGATCATTCAAAATACTGTATCAAGTGAAAACTTTACATTACAATAATTTTTTGTTTTTATTGTAGCATTTGAAAGTTTTACACTATTCTCTAACCAAAAAGTTGATTCTAACTAACTTTATAAAACACTCTTTTAGTCTTAAAAATATTAGACACTTTTAATATTACTAATTAACTACAAATTTTTTTATTGATTTCTCTTAAACCCAATCTTCTTCTTTTTGTTTCTTTCATGTCCTTAAACCTCCTTTTGTTATAAGCGTTGTTATCAACCGTTTAACATTCAATAGAAAACGACAAGTCGTTTGTATCCCATGTTATTGCTGGTTTTTTAAGCGAATTGGTAACATACAAAAATAAATTATCGTATGGCTGAAGTGTTGTTATATTCTTTTTCTGCTTTGCACTTAAAAAAAAGGAATCACAATCACAGTAATGCGGAGATGGAGGGCCCTGATCCAATCTCTAGCGTAAAAGTAGTGGCCATGATTGGAAAAAAAATATCATAGTTTAATCAAAGTCCAAAAAATACAATGACTTACCTGTCAAAACAAAAAAGAGAGGAAGGCATGCAATAAACATATTCAAAATAGGAGGCACAAAAATTAAAAACAAAAAAACAAAACAAAACAAAACAAAAGAAGAAGAAGAATTAAAAATATTTTTTTAAAAAAGCATTCCTACTTTGTTGATTGAATAAGAATTTCTTCTTCTTTTTCCCATTTCTTTTTTCTCCCTTTGCGTGCCGCCCCATCAATTTTGATCCTCATTCATTCCTCTGAAAAGCTCAAACGACAACAACAGCTTCTCATGGCTAACGGCAGGTGCTCCTTAAAAAGTAGCCTGGAAAAAGCAAGTACAGGGAGGCCATAGCGGAGAAAAGAAAAAAAAAAAAAAAGATTCTTTGTTGCCATTTTTCTTCTTCTCCTTTGATCGTGGTTTTCATTTCTGGTCCAAGCTGTTTATTTCATCTTCATTTCTCTGTCAAGTTTCAGCATTTCATTTGTTGGGTTGATCTTCGTTTTCAGATTCCCTCAGAATTTTTATTATAATTCAGCTTTTGAGGTAAGTTTTTTGTTTTTGTTTTAAATTTATTTAAATCTTCTTGTTGTTTTAGATTCATTTGTTCTGTTGGGTTTACGTTTTTTTTTTTGGTCAAATTCGTTTTTAATGGATCTATTTAGGAAACTGTTTTTGGTTTTCTACTTATGCATGTTTACCGTTTAAACAGGTGGGAATTTAATTGAACACAAAAAAGGGGAAGAATTATGGGATCATATATGGAAATCGCAGTACAAACGAAGAAATTTGCAATGTTGTCAATGAGGACATTTTACAGATCAGTTAAACAACATCCATTTTTTGTGGGTATGATCTTGTTACTGGTATTTCTGTACAGATCATTTCCTTTCCTGTTTTCTCTTTTGTTATCTGCATCCCCTGTTTTGGTCTGCACTGCTGTTTTGCTTGGTACCCTTTTGAGTTTTGGGCAGCCCAACATACCCGAAATCGAAAAGGAAGAGAAGCTTAGCCAGGATGTTGTTTCTCTTAAGGCCACCGGGGTCTCGGGGAGTGGAACTTTTGTTTTTGAGAGAGATGAGAGTTTTGTCGTTGAAAAGTATTCAGGAGATAGAGGGGACTTAGTTGAGAAGTCCATTGGAGATGCAAGGTTTGCTGATGATGAGTTCCATAGTAAGGTTGAGAATCATGTTGATTCGCCTGATTGTGTGCCTCTTATTGATGAGAGTTCAGTGGAAATTCACAGGGAGAAGAGAGTAATTGAGAGAGTGGAGAGAGAATTTCTTGATTTTGGGTTTGAAAAGGAGGAGTTGCACGAGGAGGAGGTCAATGAAGGCATGTTAAGTCATGGGAAAGCTGTTGGGGATCATCGGTATTCTTTGATTGAAGAAATTGGTGATGATGAGATTGTCGTGGCGGAAGTTGATGGACCCCATGGTGAATCAGTTGACACTTACAAGGTAGATCACTTGGAGTCTTCACGGCAGGCTGGTGGTGACGATGATGTTGGCGATGATGATGAAGACGGGGAGGATGACTCTTCCTATATTGAGTCTGATAGGGCAGAGAGTTCGTCGCCTGATGCTTCAATGGCTGACATTATTCCAATGCTTGATGAACTGCACCCGCTTTTAGATTTAGAAGCTCCACAACCTCCCAACATGCCCCATGATGAGTCAGATGCGGCTTCTGAGCATTCTCATAGAAGTGATGTTGACAGTGCCGACTCAGATGCAGAAACTGAGAACCATATAGATGAAGTAGAAGATGGTGCCGACGATAATGATGATGATGAAGAAGTGCATGGAGGAAAGGAGGACGAAAGTAAAGCCGCAATCAAATGGACGGAGGATGATCAAAAGAATCTTATGGACTTGGGGACCTCGGAGCTAGAAAGGAATCAACGGCTAGAGAATCTCATTGCAAGGAGACGAGCTCGGAAAAGCTTCAGATTGATGGCTGAGAGGAATTTAATAGACTTAGATAGTGGCGATCTTCCCTTCAATGTTGCACCAATTTCAACAACAAGAAACAACCCATTTGACCTCCCCTATGATCCGTATGGAGGCATGGGCTTGCCACCAATTCCTGGTTCTGCTCCGTCTATTTTGTTGCCAAGAAGAAATCCCTTTGATCTTCCTTATGACTCTAACGAAGAAAAACCTGATCTCAAGGGAGACAATTTTGATGAAGAGTTCTTGGCATTTCACCAAAAGGACATATTGTTTCGCAGACATGAAAGTTTCAACGTGGGACCATCAGGCTTGGGGGGTTCCAGGCAAGATACTAAGTGGAAGCCAGTGTTTGTACCAGAACAGTTGGCTTCGGAAGGAATGACCTATCCCTCATTCCAAAGGCAATTAAGCGAAGTTAGTGAGTCAAAGTTGAGTTCAGTTCCTGATAGTGAATCAGTAAGTTCAGTGGCAGAAGCCGAAGAGAAGAAGCTTGCTGAGCAAGATTTTTCTAAAGAATCAAAACTGGCGTCCAGCACTTACAATGGTTCTGATCTTGCTGAGCATGGGAGTGAAGCCTCTGACAATGTAGAGTCTGTTGAGTCGGAGCAGGCTGAGAAAAGAGATGTTCAGCATGATGAGGATGTAACAACATTGGGGAGAGCGGAAAATCACCAAGGAGTGGAATTGGAGTTGTCAGAAACAAGAGATGTGGCTGCTCATGGGGAACTCAATACTAGCATGGTCCATTTGGAAACAGAACTACTTAAAGAGGAGGAATGCAGCAGTAAATCAAGCATGTCTTCATTATCTGAAGTGGATGATAGAGTTCTTGATGTGAAAAATGAAGAGAATTCAACAGATTTGCAGGAACAAGGCAACTATGTTGATGGAGTTGTCATTTCAGCCCAATCTTCAGTTGAGGAGTCAGAATTCCCTTTTACGAGTGGTACAGTAGATGACAATCAAAATGAGGAGCCTGTTTTTGATTCAAGCCCTTCAACACCTGAAAAGCTGCTCTCATTGTCATCCATTTCTTCTGATATGCAAGTAGGGATATCTGAAATGGTTAAACCTTACACATCGGGAGAAATTGACGAATCATTTGAAAGCCTGGCATCTGAAATGCAGGGTGAGAGTGTGAAAAAGGATACTTCAGAGGTGAATGCAGTGAGAGAAGTTTCGATAGAGTCTGGAGACGCTACAGAGTGCAGGGAGATCGACATCTCAAAGGTTGCTTCATCTGGAGATGGTCTGGATAATCATGATCAGATCAGACTTGTAGTTCCTGAATCTGGGCCTCTACATGTTTCAGTTGATTCAGTTTCATTTTCCGTGGAGATTCAATTGGAAGAGAATTCAGGGAACCAGGAAAAGAACAGTCCCGATGAGCACCATCTTTTGGGGTCATCAAATGCTGAGATTGAACTTGTCACAGAAATGCACCAGCATGAAGAAGACAAGCTTCCGACGATGGCTTCAAGGGATCTGATGTCTGAACAACATGGAGAGCAAGGTCCAAGCGTTGTTGAGCAGGCATCAGTTTGCTCCAATCTGTCTACTTCAGAAACTGCAACTCTAGAAAAACATGCAGTGGTGCAGGAAAAATTCATTAATCTAGATCAGCATCAAATCCAAGGAGATTTTTCGTTGGAGAAAACTTCAGAAGAAGAAGATATTGGATCTTCCGATAATTCAAATGCGGTTGTGTTGGAGGAAGCACAACCTCCTTTTGTGGTTGAACAAGTTTCTGTTGTTCATCCAAGTTTGTGTTCTTTAGAGAAGGATCATGAAAAGGAAGATCCAGCAATTGGGGAAGAATCAATTCAGTTTAAACAGGACCAACTCTACTCAACAAGTTCAGATGCAAAGGATGAGGCTAATGTTCTCCAAGACTCTGATTCGACGGTGACTTCTGAAAACAAATCTTCACCTGAATTTGAGAAAGAGCTTTCCTTGTCAGATAAATCTATGGTTGAACCAAAAATAGGTGATCATGATAAAATCCAAGTAAGTGATGTTATTGATTTTGCTACTTGCTTTTATATTTTTTACTTTCCAACTTGGAGGTTCTTGTTTTTGTTGTTTGTTCTTCTTATTGTTGTTTTTTTGCTTTCGTTTTTTTTCTCTTTCATTCAAAAGATTGGTTTTATACTAATATGACTACTTTAGAAGTTGTGTTCAAACACTTTGTATGTTACTGGAAAAAGGATTTTCTTGAGGAGGATTTTTAGATATCATAGCCGCATAAATTGGCTTGATTGCATTGAAAGCTATTGAAGAGAGGTTCTACTTTTTACCGTCCTTGAGTTTATTGGTTATGTGGTGGTTTCGAAACTTTGACAGTTTATATCATTGGGTCAAATATTACAAAGGAAACTAGATGTTTACATACCTCAAGTTTAGTAATTGTGTTTCTTCTGTGTCCATGATTGTTCGAAATTCATTATTTTATATTTAGGCCTGAAGAAACATACACGATGCTCTGACATTTTCCATTTTACTTGCCATATCTTTTGATTGATTGAAGAACTCTTCTGGCTTGAATAAAAAGTCTTTGCATCCATGTCTAGAGTAGACTAAACCATAAAGTATTTTTGGTAATGGCTGGGAGACTAATCGTGGATGCTTGCTTCCTTGATATTTTGCAGGAATCAGCCATGACCATGGAAAAGACTGAAGGAGATTCAAGCATCAGTCATGAAGTTTGCGATCCTGTTGAGAAAGTTTTGACTAATTTATCTTCTGGTGGTTGCAATTCTGCGTCAGTTCCATCTGACCCTCGTGAATATAAGCCGCTTGCTGGTGAAATTGATCTGCAGGATAGCATGCTTGACGGGATTGTAAACGTTGACCATACTGAGCTCTCAAATCACTTTGATTGTGAGCCAAAATCCCATGTTGCAGTGGAAGATATTAAGGAAGAAGTGGATGAATTAAAAGATATTGATGAAGGATTGTTGTCCGAGCTAGATACAGTTGGGGACTTCAGAGTAAATGAACCTGTTAGCGAGTCGGTTCATTCTGAGATGATACTAGAGGTAGCCAATGTTGGAAATACCGAACTTGAGATATTGCCAAGTTCTGTGAAGCCATCAGAAACAACCCCAGAGTTGCCAGTTCTTGAAGTAAGATCACTTGAAGATATTGACTTGGCTTTTAAGCAACTTCACGAGGGGGCAGATGTTGAGGAAGTCATCCTTCCTAGTACGCTCAAGGAGCAGCTAGACACCGAAGAATCCTCGGAAACTCATTCTGACTTGAAAGTTGTAGCTAGATCTTTGGAAGATATTCAAAATGCTATGAAGCAAGTCTCAGAAGGTGATATCAGTGAGCTTCCAAGACCCTTGATGAATGAATCAATTCAAGAAGGAACCATTTCTGACTCGAAAGATGTTGAAGCTAGATCTTTAGACGATATTCAAATCGCTTTGAAGCAAGTCTCGGAAGGCGATGTCAATGAGCTTCCAACACCCTCGAACTCTAAGAATGAATCAGCTCAAGTAGGAATTAGTGAAGCGGGTTCTACCTTTAAGACCGAATCAGGCAATGCCGATGAGCCAAAAGAAGAATCCCACGAATCCTCAGGAACTTCAAGTACAGTTCAACCTCTAGGGATTCCGAGTGAACATCAAAACTGAAGAATGCATTTACAGTGTGGATTTTTTTCCTGCGGTTTTCTTTTGTAGTGGTGGTTTTCTTTTGATCTCTCTCTCTCTGGTTTACTTTGGTTGTGTGTTTCCTTTGTTTTTATTTTTTATTTTTTTCGATTGATCAATATCTTCAAGAATGAGTTTTGGTTTGATTTCTTGAAGTGTGAAATTTTACCTTCTCTATTTGCCAATCAAAAGGGGTGAGCAGTTATATCCTTTGTTTCGTGAAAATGTTTTTAGATTAATAATGTACAATGTACATGGTATTTCGAATATAGATTTTGAGTTTGAGGATGTAATCTATTATATTATAGACATGCGTTCAGGTTTTTTTTTTTTGCCCTCATTTTTCATACGGGTTATGATCAATAGATTCCTTCATTAGATTGCTTGAACAAACTAAATGACCTCGGATGGTACATTGTTAGCATGTTGTTTATAAATTATGAATTGTTTTGCCTTGAAGGAAAAAAAGAAAAAAAAACAAAGAAACTTGAGAGCGCCAAAGTGACTTATTCCCCTGCTTTGTTGTCATATTCACAAGCCAATTTTGCTTATGCTGGTTTTATAAATGTCTCTAACACAGAAAAACATAATTATCAAACTTCTACAAAGCGTTGTGAGCGTGATTGTGATAGTAGTATAGCACACATGACTAAATTATATTACCCACAAAACCACGGTTGGGAAAAAAGATGATCATCAAATTCATATACGAGGGTATTTCTGGAATGTAATAACGCAGGCAAATGAAAAACTAGAATGTCTATGCAAACCAGAAACCACCATAGAAACTATCAGAAGGAGGTTTCTATAAGCAAGGCTTTTAACCATATTTCAACAGAGAAGACAGTTCACATATCTGTGCAAAACTTTGGGATTATTACAAATTCCCAGTGAAGAAAAATCACCATCAACTATATTGTATGCATATGTAACTTGATGGAATATACTGTCAAAACGTATGCCCCTGTGTGGTCTGAGATCTTTAACTCCGTTGATTTGAGGTGCAGAAAACTGTTCTTTTCCTTTTTTATATCCATACTACAAAGCAGAATCCTCCATTTTATTGTCCTTAGTTATGCGCCGTTTCTTTTTCTCCGGCGTTGCGTGCACTTGCGCTTTGATTCCATATGTTTTTAACTGGAAATTTTCAAAGGCCTCGGAGATTGCTCCCACCTGTTGATCGTGTTAAAAGAAAGTCAAAATGTATAAAACTAAAGCGAGCAGAGACATTCTGTTCAAACTGTAGCGTTTTAATTTACAGACCAGTTCGGGCTTTTTGGCGTACACCCTCACTATCATATCTTGATAGGATGTAGGCAGCAAGTGACTGATACGCTCATCAGGTATGCAAAATTTGTCATAACTCTCATAATCCTGCGAAAACATTAAACCTTGTAACAAGTTGAAAAGAAACTACACTCCAACATAACGGCAATTAATTAGTGGCTTATTGCTGCCGACTTAGCTACCAAATACTAATTAGTGATTGCCACAAAAAAAAAGGGTCTTCCTTTTGTGTTCATTTTTTATTCCATAAATGGTAAATTACCAATAACCTCTATATTAAGTAACCAAGAAATTGCAGCATTAGTTTAGTGACATGCAATTACTGTCGCATAATCAATTATTACTTCCAAAAAGTAAGAATGGATATGATATTTGGACGTAACCAAGCCCTTATAAGACAAAGTGCAATACACAAATAAATTAATAAAAGGATTCGAGACGCGTACCTGGAAAAAATGGATGCTGGAACAGACACATGCATAAAAAGAAAATTACAGAAAACTTAGTAAATGACAGTTCTAAAGGTATAAACAGAAGAATGTTTAAATGTTCTAGTTCTTAATGGAATGGGAGGTTCATTTTTTCTAGAGTACCTTTCAAGAGGATTATTCCTTCCACGAGTCAAATCGATCTTAACGTTACTAACAGCAACATCCTCCTCTCTAAGAATCACTCCACCATTTTTCTGTCAAAAGGAAAACATAATAATGATATCAGCGATTGATGCTTATGGCTGAATAAAACACCTAATCAATTTGTATAGACACAACTTGCAAGGTTTGAGCAAGCACCTGAGAACAGACTATATCTTGAGCTGTGACATTTTTGAAGTTTTCAAGCTTGTCCTTAGGTACAGCATACTCGTTACAGAACTGCCACAGAGAAAACAGAAATACAACTCAGAGAGGACAAGCGCCAACCAAAAAGAAAAGAAGAGAGACAAACGCACATAATCTTATAAAATCATGAAGAGCCCCCATCAAGTGACATGATGCGATTTGTTTTGTTAAGAGCAAAAATAATAGTAATCAGGGAAAAAGCTTAGGCACCTGGTATAGATTTCTCCTCCGTATGCGCAGAATCAGATCCCTAGCTTCCTTCAATTCTGAATCAGGAGCCGTCTCAATGGTTTTGATTATAGTGTCATCTAGCTGCATTTCCGAGTATCAGACAAAACAACATCTCATGAACAATGACAACAAACCTATTATGAGTCAACAACATTATGTTCAAGAAGCTCCTGAAACCTTCCAGTATTCAGAGGGATCATCTATGTGGGACGAAATTTCAAGGTAACTGTTTGATTTCAACAATGCATCTACTACCATAAGCTCTATTGCCTGCAAAGAAAACAAAAATAAAAGATGAAAAATCATCAGATGGAAACTCTCAAAACTTCAATATAAGAGACAGCAGAAACAAAAAAGTAACGGTAGATTTATAGGTGAACATAAAGAAGGAAAGATCTGAAGGACTGAAGAATTATCTAAGTTATACCTTTACTTTTGGATGCATATAAACTGTTCGGTAGAGATCTGCTCGAGTTGAGAACAGCTTGTGGATGCTCAGGTCTGGTAAAATCACCAAAATGTTACAATAGAATAGCTAACACAAAGCATCCATGTAATTGATTAATTTGACAGAATACTAACAGTCCTTGGCACGATAGCAGATCTCATCATCCAAAACCCGCGTGGTCTCCAACAACCTGCAAGCCATTAAGTATATAATGCTAACAAAATCACCTTTCCCCTTTTTTATTTATGTATTTTTTTTCCCGCTTGGAAGTATGGTAATAGTGAAAAACAAATAACTTAAAAGATTACAACAAAACCTTTGGAACTCAAAATTGCATCCTAGCCCACAAGCTCGGGAGTCACGGACAATATAATCAAACCTAGAAAGTGCAAATCAGTAAGATATCCAAACTATGCAAAATCCAAGAAGATGAGGAGGAGGTTGT
>LNSY01001913.1:1793-17008 GCA_002024485.1 Artocarpus camansi
TTTTTTTTTTTTTTGGTTAGAGATCTCGTTGACCAGTAAGAATGTATCAGCTATATCGATACATTGTGATAATCAAGTAACTTCAACACATGCTTATGCTAAATGATAACCTAATTTTACATTTGTACATTGGATATTTCAACTTAATATTTTGTGGATTTTTTTTAAGTCTTTCAATTGATTTTATTTTAGTTTAATTGAATTTTATTCTTATTTTAGTTTTTCTTTTTAATTATTATTTTTCCTTATTTGTGTAGGTAAAATTGGAAAAATGGACAAAATGACAATCTGGAGATTAAATTGGGGTCAAAATGGAATTGAAAATAAATTTAAAAATCAAAATTAAATCCTAATTTTTTATTCCCCACGCACGGCCATCATCTAGGCGAGTCAACCATGTTTTCAAGCAGTCAAATCCACTCCGAAGTCTCCCCATCGCGTGTGTGCACTTCAGATGCCAAGCTTCAGGCGTCTAAGATTGCATAGTGTGTCAATGCCTTGCCTGCAGTGACGGATCCCATGCTTCGAGCCTCCGTTCCATGTTTACGCGTCCGCTCCTTGTCCAACTAGTCATTGCCACATCACCAGTCTC
The DNA here is from genome assembly GCA_002024485.1 of Artocarpus camansi. NCBI lineage: Eukaryota > Viridiplantae > Streptophyta > Magnoliopsida > Rosales > Moraceae > Artocarpus > Artocarpus camansi. The sequence goes on from LNSY01001913.1 coordinate 2,386, forward strand.
GTCAGCGCGTTCATCGCAAGATGCCACGTCACCCTAGCACTATCAGGAGGCAAAAGCTCGTTTCGGCTTCTTTCCCTTCCTATGTGGCCTGGAGGATTAGAAAAAGAAAGAGAATTTAAGAAGGGCCAACAACCTTTTGAGAATATATTACACACATAATCATTCAAGAACATGACGCCTAGGCGCCCAAAATCTAAAGCTGCAGCACTCAAATGTGAAATGGGAAATTTAATAATCTAATTTTATCTAATTTATCCTAATTGCTCAAAGCCTATAAATAATACCTTTTTAAGTTATTTAATAAACACCTAATCTCTTATAATAGAGGGCTATGGAGAAATTGATAGAGAATTATGACTCCTATGCATTGGTTTCTTTTTTCTAATTTTTCATGTTTTTTTTTTGTAATTTAAAAATGTTGGAAACCTTGATTTTTGTTTGATTGTTTTTATGAATTGATTTTCTTTTGCCAGCACTTTGATGCAGCCAATTCTATGATAATTTAATTTCATTTATTTTTTCTTTTTTTAAAGAATTAATTTTCTCTAAGAGCTTATTATTTGTGATTATTGTTAATTTTACCAATCTTAATACTTTTAATTGCTTGATTACTAATTAATTGTTTTAAAAGCCTAGATTGAAACCCAATAAGGAGATATTTAGGAGTAACTTCTAATAAAATTAACTGTAAGATGCATAGGATATTGAGCGCTAGTAGTATGATTTGCATGAACAATGAAGAGAACGATAGAACATAATGAGTCTTTAAGGTGGTAGAATTCACATCAAGCAATAGTAGATTTGCATGCTAGATATATTTTCAATATCATTCCAGGAAAAAAATATTAAATAGTTTAGAACTTCTCATTCTAATACACGAATAATAAACATTGTTAGTAAGAGTAATAAATTTAGTTTTTGTAAAATCGAATACCCCAGTCTTCTATTTATTTGAGTAATCTTTTATTTTATTTTCAGTTGTTCAAATAATTTTAGAGTTAACCAATTATGGTATTTAATTAATTAAACATAATTCTTGTGGGAGTGATACTCTACTTTAAACTTTATTATTTGAGATGATTTATGTACTTGCAAAAATACGCATCAGTGAGATATATATAACAGGAAGTCTAAAAATATTAGTCTAAGACATGACTATTTAAAGAAGCTAATCAAGAGTAGAATCATCTCTTTTACATATGTGAAGTCAAGCAATAACTTGACAAATCTAATTACCAATCCTTTTACCCAAAAATTGGTAAAATAGATGTCGAGAGGGATGGGACTAAAACTCATGGAGCAAATAATCCACAAATGATGGCAACCCAACCAAATACTTGGAAATAACTAGTATTTTGGTTCAAAGGGTAAAAATAAATCATAGTTTGTGGATCCTTTTTTAGTTTTAAATTAAAGAGGCATATCATAGGAAAGATAATTAGTGTTAGTTGTTACAATTGAAGGTTGAGCAATAAAAAACTATCAATGAAGTTCAGCCTTTTGAGGGACAAGTATCTTAAATATAATAAAAATAGTTGAAGAACTTTACCTCTATGAGCTTCTAGGTGATGTTGTCTCAAATAAGAGTTGGAGTTTTTCTTTGAAAAATTCATGAAGCAGGATAAGCACATAGTTATTAAAACTGTTTGTGTAAAATATAAGAACACACAAGTAGGGATTGTTGGAATTGTTTAGTGCTACTAGGAAGAAGAATAGACAACTAAAGTCCCACGTTAGAAACTTATAAAGTAAGGCAACAGTTTATTAGTGATTACCCTTTTAAAGGGGCTGGTGCATGAGCACCAAGGGCTTAGCCCATAGACAATGGAGCTACAGAGGTGTTTTTGATGATAATCAAGCCTTCTTGATGCATGGGCACAAGCTTGGCATGTGGCACCTATAGAAATAATATGATATTTTAATTAAACTCGAATTTAATAACCTTAAAATTAATTATAATTTAATTAATATAAAATTATTTGAATTTATTTTAAAATAGTATGAAATTCAAATTATTAACTTTTTTGAAAAAGTGGCAATTATTTGTAAAAATTGTAATTAAGCGGTTGACATCTAACTCATAAATAGAATAAACATGTTTAACAAGGATCATTTGATTTACATTTTTCTCACCTACAGAGAAAATACAGTGTTTTGTTATTCATGTGTTTTCTTCATTATTATTTAGTACAAAAACATAAAAGCCTTGTTATATCCTTGAAGCATTTATAATATCTCCATAAGCAATTTCAACGGAGCCTCAAAGGGAACAAATAACAATTTACAAAAAATGTATTCAGTACGTGTTTCAAGTCTTCATTCACAGTTGTAATATTATTTGCACAACACATTTGAATCAACTTTTGGACATTTTTCTCAATTCAGTGTCCGTAACTTACTCTCATGATCTCATACCATTAGTGATTGAAAACCCACATTCCGTCTCTTATCACAACAAAACGCCCAAAAGATTATTTCTTGCCCAAAAGTTTATCGCAAGGAAATGACCCAAATATTCAATTCATTACGATCGTTATTGTGGTCGTCTTAATAGAAACATTAGGAGGATATTAAAAGATTGTTTTAAAATTAGAATCTACTCCAACTAACCCTCAACTCCCTCTTCTTATCTTGGTTATGCTCGTGAAGCAAGAGTAAAAGTAGGGAGGGACAAAAAACCAGACAACCCGACAAACTCAATTAACCCAACGAATTCAACTTGAGATAATTCAAACCCAACGAACCAAACGAGTAATTCAACCCAATCTTCCTCAACCTAAGGTTTCATTAGGAGGGTGCAGTTTGGGATTTTCCTAATCTATCCTAACCTAAACTGCCCACCTTGTCTATTTATATATGTTATATTTGTATTACATATTTATAATTTTAATATACATATTATACATACAAAAAGCTGAAAAATACTTTTTGCCATATATTATTTCTAGCATCCATGTATTATTTTAGTTCTTCTTACTTTTTAATTTTGTTTACTAAATACTCTTATTTGCATCTATAAGAAGTTAAAAAAACACATATCGATAAAAAGCATGCGTGTATTAATAGCTTTATATTTACATAAATAAATAGAAGCTTATTATGTTTTTTGTAATGTGATAGATTTTGCATTACAAATGTAAAAGGGTGTTTAAGTAGAGATGTTTGAAATTGGAGATTGATAATTACGCATTATATTGATTGATTTTTTTTAGTATTTTGTCGTATTGATTTTTATTATAGTTTATTTGTTAGTTTATGACTTATGTATTTGATTTAAAAATGTTCTAAAGCCTTTATTTTTATATAGGTTTTACCTTGCTGAGACGATTATGGACCTTTTTAAGACAATTATCTTATGAATTTTAGCTTTTTGATTTATTTTAGGTTAAATTGTTAATTTGGATTAATTTTTTTTTTATATTGCTCAACCTGAACAACCCACCTAAACTTTAATTGGTTGGGTTAGTCTTGAACTTTAGGTTGATTTGATAGGTAAAATTTAAAATCAACCTATCTAAACTTTGATGGGTTGAATTGAGATTTTAAAAAGACCCATCCAACCATCCGATATTCACCCCGAAAAGACCTGTCGAAGAAAGGAAGAGTAAAGGTATCTGTAATTCTCAATTAATCTGCTTTATAATTATTAATTTCTCGCTTGAAAACAATTTGTGCTGGTTGGTTCTCTTGTGTCTAGCTCATTTAATCTTCAACTTATTACATCTGTTGTTTATTCTATAAATTTAGTTTATTAGTCTTTAAAATGACAGTGGTCTGTAACTTTATAGATATAATTTGGTACTCCATTTAATTGGTCTTGTAATTGTGCTAACGATTATTGTCACTCTATGCTTGCACAACACATTTATATCTACTTTTCGAAATTTTAAAGAAACTTAACCCTCATTGTTTCTTTGAGGAACGTCAAATCAACATTAGTGACTCTTATTTCCCACAATTCATCTTAGGGCCATAGCTTATGAATTAATTAGAATATTTCAAAACTCTTGAATTGTATTTTCTTCATTAAGCACTCACATAAATATATTAGTTAAGAGATTACAATAGTGTAATCACTGTTTGTTTAGTTAATTATGCAAGTTGCTTAACTTCTTACAAAAACGAAAATAAAAAAAAGGATAAAAGTACATATATATGCGCAATGCTATGTTTTTTTTTATAAATAATATTCTCAAATTTTCCGTATATGCAGTCTTTAATGGAGTATAAGATTTCCTCCTATGTACATATATATAAATGTATACACAAACTATATATAGGAAAGTCAATTAATAAAAATATACGTGTACTAGACCGCATTTTCTAACTGTTATAGATTAAATTTACATTATCGTGTTTTTTAACATATAATTTGGTGTTGGTTACTGGCAGAAAGAGACCGATTCTTAGGTTTAGATGATTATATCATTATACGAAATAGAGAAAGAAATAGAGAAGTTTTCCGTCAGCACGGTGATGAATTTTTACATCGTTGTGATGGAAATGCGGAGGTGGACAATTTTAAGTTGGAGATGAATTTTATTAAAAGGGAATGTGCAAAAGTTGATCAATGGCTTAATTACGCTATGAGCAATAACATTAATAGTGGTTAGAACTGAAACTTTTGAATTAAGAACTATAAGGTGTGAAAACGTTACATTGTAGCTTGTTTTTTAATAACTGTAAAATGTAAGCAACTAAAAGCTTTGTACAATTGATAATGCTTTTAGTAACATCCGATACTCCTTGCCACAGTCGCTATGTCAAGCCAACACTTTGACAAATCTGAAGCTGACTGTTTTTCAACTAGCAATCTTCCTGCTAGTTTTGTCATCTCTAAAATCATTGTCTTTCAGTTGTATCAAGATGTCCAGTGAGATTTTTCTGTCAATTTTATCTAGTTACATTGTATAGGAGGGTTTGACATTACAAAATTGTAACACTGCACTTGAGAAAAGAAGAGCACACGTTCCAACATGTGAGTCAAAGCCTTCAAATTACTCGATCATATATCAAGCATAGGTGGCTGAGGGATTTTGCATGCCATTTGCCACACTTGGAGATATTGGGTTTTATTATTCTACCTTGGTCTCAAGTACATCGAAGTTTTAAATCCTATACTGAAATATCTTGATGTTACCTTTGTGTGGCTGTTGTGCAAATATTAATGTACCTGCAAGTGTACGGATTAATGAGAATATAGACTAATGGTCACCGAGGTTAAACCCTTAAAGACTGCTAAAAGTAAGTAAAATAATCTACCTAAGTGACTTATGATTCTAGCCTACTTTAAGAGAAAATTCAAAATGAATGAAAACAACTAGAATTAACGAAAGTAATTGTATCAATCAAGTAAAAGTTGTAGGAGATAAAATTATACCCAATGCAGGTATATGCAAGTGTCTCAACCTATCGTAAAAATGGAAATGAAAAAAAGATAAAATAACTTACTCGTCAACAGTGCCATATATTTTCTTAATAATATTCTTGGGTTCTTCACTTGGTCATCTTGTAAGTTTATCACACACACACACACACACACACACACACACACATATATCAGCTATAATATGTTCTAGGTTATGGGACACTTTTAAAACATATGCTTTTTCATTATAAACTTAAACAATGTGTTATCTTGTAATGTGTTTTGCAATATTTTTAAAAAATATGTTTAAACATGCCATACTATGATTTATATTGTATGTTTAATTTATGTTGCATCACACTTAAATATGTGTGGCATTTATTAAAAAAAAAGAAATCACTTTGAAAAAATAGCATTGATAAAAATTACCCATGAATTTATTTTTTATCTTCTGATTTATTCTCTAGACTTCAACTATGCACTATTCAACAAAGACAAATTATTTTAGATAACATACGTAAATAGAAAGAACTAAAATAAATTAAACTAATGGTAAAATATATGAGTGTGGTGACTTCCGTATTTACCAATGACGGAAAATATTTGATCGAAGATGAACACTCCCACCAATCAATCCCATAAAAGTTTTGTGTTTGTCATTTGTAAATATGGGAGTCACCATACTCAATAATGACTAATTTATAAGGCTAGTAGTGTGAATAAAAAAACAACAATCATTTAATACAAATACATACGTATATATTCCATGCAGAAATATGTGGTTTGTAGAATTCACTATATATATGTATATGCGGTCATAAAGATGCTCGATATGTAGAATAGAAAGTAGACAGGTACTATGAATCACTACAAGAACAGAAGAAACAATAAGAAAAGCATAGTGGAAAGTACGGTCGCTTGCAACAGTTCATAGTACCCATCCCAGGATCCAAGAGCAGAACAGGAGTTCATTCGACATTTCTACGTTTCCTGTCTTTCCTGCCTTTCCCTCCTTTTGGAGCAATTTTTTCTGTTAGTTTAGATCTCCTGTCCCTGTATATACTAGATATATTTCTTTTGTTTGCCATTTCGGGAGTCTGTGTAAGAGAAAAACAAAGAAAAATAATTAAGAGAGAGAACACAAGTTTGCAGTTGTAACACGCTCAGCTCATATAGACCAAGCAGAAATAGACAAAAAATCAGTAGTCGCGTATGGTCTAGGTGGTCTATCAAAAATTTACAGTAGATAGATAGTTAAAGAACCAGATCCAGCAGCAACAGGTACTACAAGAAAATAATGCATCACAATCCAAATGACAAAAAATAAAAAAATAAATTAAACAAGCAAAATAAAAGATAAATAAAATCATGCACCTTTCTCATCAAGGGAAGGTTGATTGTCATCGCTAAAAAACTGTTCATCACTAACATGGCGTCACTACAAATTTATGGCTAAAAAAGCCTTGTCGTCAAAAATCAACAATGACACATTATCATTAAATATGACATATTTTCTAGCGATGACATCTATCGTTATTAAAAATTTTAGTTTTTTCTTAGTTCAATAATTTACTTTAATAATCTTTTTGAAAAGATTATTATGATAAGTAAGTAGTTAATTTATAGGATTTGTTTCCCTCTTTTTAATTAATTAAATATCTTAAAAATTAAGTTGATAATTGAATAGAAATTACAAAAATTATATTAATTAAAGTATCAAAATATAATAAAACATAGAATAGAGTCAAATCTCGTTATACACGTAAAATGTACACAAATGTAGTACATAATGTCTAATCTCATAAGTTTTGTGCGTTGTTATCTTCTTCATCATCTGTAAGAAGAGCAACCTCGGGATGGTGGTCGAGGCACTATGAAGTTAAGGCTACCATCAAGTCGTGTAATTACAGCATCCATCTGTATGTTTGTATTGTACATTTGTGTGAGTTACTGCTAAACATTTAGAGGAAATTGTATGTGCTTGCTGTAAGAAGACCTACAAGACTGTGATCTGACAGAAGAATTAGAAGGAATGTCTCGCATACTAACTGTTGGACCTATACTTTTAGGTGTCCCTCTCCCTTCTCTTTATCCACGTTAGGGGCAGATGAGTTGCTAGCAAATTGTGTTAATTGAATTTGTCTCACCTCAACCATCTAAGACTATAATTAAAATAAGATGAAGAAAAGCATTAGCAAAATGTATAAAGTATGTTTGTTTTTAAAAAAAAATTATTGAATATGTGATAGAACAATGCTTACATCTGCAGCATGAGCAGTATTATTAACCGATTCTCTACCTTAGTAGAAATGTTGGTCATGCCAGTTATCAATGAGCAACTGTGGCATTTTTGTATCTGGATTCATCTGCCTCATTGAAAATGTGTTAGTCGTTTTTATTGCAAGCATTAAATTTTAATACTAAAGAATAAAATGAATTACCTTTTTGTGTCTATGTTGGGCATAAGATGGCTACCCTTAATAGATTGACCACTTAGAGTTTGCACGATGAGTCGCATTTGTCTTTGACTTGGCCTATATATTTACAAAAATAAAAAAAATAAAAAAAATTACTAGTGTATATTTTATCGTCTTAAGAATCGTTAAAAAAATTTAAGAAAAATTAGACCTTAAATTTTTTTGACATAAATTGATCACAGCATGCATGCCGGTGCTCAAGGCACCTGACATTGGAAAGGATCCTAGTCCTAGCTTGATCGTTGTCAATCTCTCCTCTATTTTTTGAACTTTCCATGGAGATCATTCTTCCAATCCTGATGTACTCTTATGGTCTCATGAAATATGACGGCATTTGTCTCACCATATTAGGTGTATTAAACCATTCCTACATGTTATTTAAACATTTATACTGCAATATTAAGGGAAAAAAAACATTTAAAGTTTGAGATATGAGGTAGATTATTACCCTTATTCTACCAGGAATTAAACTCCAATCTTCTTACGGAATATCGGCCCATTTGTCATAATTAGGGGCTACATAATCCCGAATGTGTACCCCCAAACCATTCTCAAAGAAAACCGTATTGTCACTGCTGGCTTTCCATGTCTTTTCTTCTTTGTCGAACTGAACAAGTAACTTTCCATGTAGCGTGACAAGTTGGCCAATGTTTATGCCCGATTCTTGTCCCCAACCCATCAACAGCAGGAATCTAGTTCTACATTCTTTTCTAACGCCTTGTGTAAAAGGAGAAAATTATGTAGCTATGTATATATTAAGACATTATATGTTAAAAACATTATGAACATATCATTATGCATACCTAAATATGAGTATTTCACAAAAAAATTTCTAAAATTTTAAGCGACGACAAGTCTCATTTATGACGCCACCAAATTTTCTAGACTTATAGTCGTAGTTAAAAGTTCGCCACATTATCAACCTTTTTAAGATATACCAAGCTTTTAGAGATGACATTTTTAACCTAACAATTATCATCACTAAAAGTGTCATCGTTAAAATACAAAATTCTTGTAGTGTATTTCTACTTTCAACCTCCTTCTCACTTTCAAACTGCCATTGATACTCCTAAACTCGCTTCTCCAAATCAAAGATGCTATTCAAATGTGTAGACTTCTTTTCAATGAGTTCTTCATTTTGAGCTTGAAGACATCTTATTAGACCATGAAAATCATCGACAGCTAAAGAATTCATAGTAGAAGGGCCACTGGTGAGCCTCTGCCTCGAGATCCCATCCATGACATGAATTGTTTCTATGCTATAAGAAGATAAGATGATTGAAGGGCAAATAGTGCTTTACGAGTGGTAACGTAAGGCTTTAGATCATATCAGGTTTCAAAACTGATGTGTCCTCTCTTGCTTCCAGTGCTGCAAGAAGTTGAAAATCTTGGGATTAGAAGACAAGGTAAGTGTTTTTTGATACTCTATTTTATATCTCAAGTTTAGTTGGTGCCATGGTCCCATCATTAGTCGAGGAAGGATACAAAAACTTTAAGTTTCTAGTGCATGAAAAAATTAATTTTATTTTATGCAGATTGACATTCTCAATCATACATAAAGGAGGAACATAGAATCATAGTCATTACATACATAATATCATATAAATACAAACTTCTATCATAGCTATTGGGAGCGTGTATCATTTTCTGAAGTATCACATACATATATCTACTGTGTAATGACGTCTATTGGGGAGGTCTAACACTTCCCATAACACATCAAAAGGATAGTCCTATACAAAAGGTAGGCTAAGAAATAATGGTTTCTATCTGTCGGAAGATAACCCTAACTCGACATCGGACTCGGTATCTAGAAACTTAGCATCCTCAATAGCTCATCCTCCAAGGAATCCTCCTCCTCAATGAACTCGTCATCACTAGCCACGTGCTCTGGTGGTGGCTCATCCTCATTGTTGTCCTCTCCAGCCCAGCTGATAGTCTGGAATCGGCTCATCATTGTCCTCATCCTCCATGAAGTGTCTATTTGTAGCCTCCTGATCCTACTAGGCTATTGCTGCTACTACATTAGCTTAGAGTTGTTGTTGTACTCTAACTCTTCCTTGCCATAAGCGATCTCAGTCAAGAAGTGTTGGACATGCTAGTAATGCCTTGGGTAAGGTACTAGCTCTCGAACGTCCAACGGCACGCCCCTCTAGACCAAGGCGCATACCTCAGCTAACGGAACTATAGGTGGCAACTCTGATAACATAGCGTCTCAAAAACGTTGATAGTAATGCACCATGCACTCTCTCTCATAAGAGTCCCATATAACAGCAAAGGCCTTATAGCATCAGACCTGCATATCTTCCCATATGTGAGCATTACAATGCCCTTCTAGAACCTAATACTAAATCGACGTACACTCGGCTCATAGCTAAACTCAAAATCCTCTATGATCTTGCCGCTGGTGCTCGGCACCCAAGCTAAGCCACCAGGCCAATGCTTGGCCTCGGGGCCTAGTAATGGCTAGAGGTACCCATAGTCTGTCCTCAACATAAAGAGTGTAAAAAATGCGTCATCATTGATCCACTCCATCAGCAATTAGGGCTGATGAAGTCCTAAAAAAGTGCCTCATACCGTGCCTAAAATGCTAGTATTGCTCTCTGATTCTCCTTTCTGATCCTCCTTGATCTATCATTGGTCTATTAGTGCAACCATGTTCTAGTATAGGATAATAAGATATACTTAAAGTTAATATATAACTTATCTACATAAATAAATTCTAACTTACTTGGACCGTGGTAGAGTAGACGAGTAATTATGTGGAGTAAGATGGCAAAATATCGCCTCTGATACCAAATGTAACAATCATACTTATGCGGTCATTACGTTACTATTTAAACATATATTTATTAGATTGTTTAAATTTACGGACTATTTTTTTTAATTCTTACTAATTAACTTTACTTAAAACCATTCTTACTTTTGTTGCAGCAATTATGATATCATAATGTATTAGTATAAAGCTCCTAAAGTCATATAAATTAAGGCTACCTAGTTATAAACTTCGTCACCAAAATGAACATACACAGTTTCATTAGTACTACTTATATTTAATTAAACAGTTTTAATTATCAAAATCTAAGTGCAAAATAAAATATACGCGATATTCATTCCTTATCTCCAAAGATCATCTATTGCAGTACCACTGTCCGTTAGATGTTGCTAACACATAGTTACCTATAGCATAAACACACTTAGATGAGCTTTTGCTCAACAAGTAGGAACTAAACCTCGCAAAACATTTGAAAATATAAATACAATAAAATATGCATTTGTTAGTTATGCTTATTTATGATTAAATTTTATTAGACTAAAAGTTCCTTGTATGTACGTACCCATTGCACGCAATGATTAGGAAGTTAGGGTTCGTGAAGATTCCCAACATCCCTGTACCATAAAAAGAAACTAAACTAAATGCCTTCTTATAAGTTAGGACGTTTGTACAACACTCTTAACTTATATATTTAGGTTTTCACTAAACTTATTAATGTGTATACAGTATGGCATGCATCGCATACTATAATAACACAAACATAAACAAGCATTTACAACTTTTGTAAAACATTCAAAATATTTTGTTTAGAAATTATTCATACTGTGGAAAAGATTTCTATTTACCTGATTTCTAGCAATAAAAATCATTAATTCACCGAGGTTCTCTATCCTCTATTTTTAGACTCCGCAGATGAACACTCAAGAGTAATGCTAATTTATGCTATTAAATTTAGCATATTAAAGGAACCTAATCCTTTCTTAGAACATGTTTTCTTTTCTAGAGGATCGTAAAAGTTTTGCATTTGTTACAACGATTGAATTAATCTAATCCTCATAATTTAAATCTCCTTAGTTCCCTTTAACATCCATGCTCTAGTTGATAACTTAATTAAATAATCAATTATCTTATCCCTTTATTATCTTTGTTTGGCTCATTGTAAATAAGGCTCTCTAATATCTAGAAGTGTCTATGGCATTCTAAATATTATATAATCGAAACTTTAATTTGAACATGACTATTGAGTTGGTACAAGGGTTAGACCCACATATGGCATCATGAAATTGTGATCTAGCTTATCAGCTTTTATATTTCGTTTTAAATCTTTTGTTAATTTTAAAACAACCATAAATTGTATATGAAAAATGGTTTTGTAAACTATACTAATTAGATAATTTTTTTTTAGATTTCAAACTTCTCAAGCTTTAGTTTTCTCAAAAGCAAAAACCGCATTAGAGATGTTAAAACAACATCACTTACAACATCACATGAAATATCTAATAAACAGTGTTGAAAATCACTATAATTTGTATTACAGGTATTACGAAGGTCTTAAAAAGACAATAAAATCTAGGTTCATAAAAAATTGGGTAGTTTTGAAATCTATGTTATTGAGGTTGTAACTTATGTTTTAACACCATATACGACATCAATGAAAATTTTAAAAAAAATCACCAATTGCATTTATAGTTTCTACAAAATCAATCTGAGTGGTAAACTAAGTGGTTTCAACTATCGGAAGTTAAAACCAAACAAGTTTTTTAAACAAAACACACTCTCACATTTGAGGTCATAACCCAAGTTGTGACCTCACATGCAACACTTAACGAAAAAAATAATGATAACATTGATTATACTGCAGTTGCCACAAAAGTCTTATTAGACAATTAAAAATGATGTTCCAAGCTTTGACATAGAAAAAGACATATAGAAACAAAACATATGTGACAATTACTGTCAATGTTGCAAACCAAGTTTCAACTCCTTTACAACCTCGTTGCGACCTCGTTGGACAACTTAAACAAACACTAGAAATGTCATTTTTGAGTCAAGATTCCAATTTTTAAATTCTTATATATAGTCTTTTATGTTACAGTAACTCAAACAATCTCAGGTTTAAGAGTACTTTAAAAATTAAAGTGCATTTTTGAAGTTAAAGAGAGTGAAAAATTCTTGTACACAAAACCATAACCTTAATCTACTCTTATTCATACCCAACATACACAATATTAAAACCAATCTTTAAAGTATCCATTTTAGAGTCAAAGAAAATAACAAGTCCTACTAACACCTAAAACATAACCTAGATCTAAACTTTTTGATGCTCAACATGCATAATATTAAAACTACATCATTATAAACTCACTAAAACCATGACATCAACATAAATAAAAATTAGTAAATGACAACAATTCTAAAATAAAACCATAGACTATTTTCTTACCTTCAAAGCGAAAAGTTTAGCTATATAACTTTGAAGGTCTTTTCTTGAAAGATTCCTCCAAAGTCTCCTTCTTAGATTAATTTTTGGCTAGCGATTTTCTAGTGGTGGGAGAGAAATTTTGAAAGAAATCAAGCGAGAAAATTGGTTTTTTCTTATGGAGGAAAATAGAAGAGAAAGAGAAAAAATGACTAGTTTTAGCTTAGGAGAATTTTGGGAGAAAGAGAGAAAAAATGATGCTTTGAAATGGATAGGTATATATATAGAATTTTTCTTAAGCTTTGATTAAATTTTCTACTTAATTTCTAACTCATTATTTAAGACTCTCATGAACACTTAATGAACATAAAATCATGGTCAAACTAAGCTTAAAGTTGGCACCAATGTTGAAGAGATTGGGGGAAAATAGCTTAATAATTTTCTTCTTTTTAGACTTAAGGCTTTTTACTATTTAAGGTTAATTTTTGTCACTTTTGTCAAGCCACTTTACCCACAAGATTCCTTAATTTAGGAAATGTAGATAAAATTTCATCTGACTAAGGGAGACTAACTAGCTATCGAGAAATTTTAGTACTATTTGGTTAGCCCAACGCGGTCCTACACTAATATTGGTATAAGTTAACACCGTAAATTTTAAATCTGCTAATAAAATTAAATTGTTTTTTATTTAAAAATCATTTTTTTCTATATTCTACCTCTATACTGACATATTATTAACACTATCAATTCCTAAATTCTTATAGCACTTTTCACCAAAAATACCACTTGCATAATTTTGATTTTTTAACTAATAAGCAATTAAGGATTTTTCTTTGTTTTAGAGTATTTCTAGGTACACCACTAACACTGTACTATACTTGAAGATTCTTAAAATTTAAAGGTCACCAACTCTGCATTCCTCGCACCTCATTACGGGAACATTTGATGTGGGAATTTCATTGTGGAGGTCTTGTTGTTGCTTACATGGGCAGAGACAAGACTCATTCCTTGATCGCTGACCGCTTCTTTTGGCCTCACATGTGCCGAGACATTCATTGCTTTGTCCAACGGTGTGCTACTTGTCAAACCGCTAAGGGGTGCTCTCAAAACACCAGACTTTATACTCCGTTGCAAGTTCTGGAGAACATTTGGGGGGACCTTAGTATGGATTTTGTTCTTGGACTCTCGAAGACACCTCGACATGTTGACTCTGTAATGGTTGTGGTGAATAGGTTCTTGAAAATGGCACGGTTCATCCCTTGCAAGAAAACTCATGATGCCAGGAATGTAGCCACGCTTTTCTTCCGTGTGATTGTAAAACTTCATAGGGTGCCTCGGTCTATCACTTCAGATAGAGATGTGAAGTTCATTAGCCATTTTTGGCGTGAGTTATGGCGTCGCCTCTCTTCTCAGCTAAAGCTTAACAGTTCTCATCACCCCTAAACTGATGGTCAAACCGAAGTTGTGAATCGCTCCTTGGGTGATATGCTCAGTTGCCTTGCCGGGAAGAAACCCAAGCAGTGGGCCCGTGCATTACCATAGGTTGAGTTTGCTTTCAACTCCACGGTGAACCGTTCTACGGG
>LNSY01002192.1:1803-12848 GCA_002024485.1 Artocarpus camansi
AATCAACATCCTCTATAGCTTCTGTGTAAGTGTAAAGATCCTTGTCATATTCAATCGGTTCAACCAAATAGGCTTCACCATTGAACATACACCTCTGGATTGACGCCCTATCTTCTCACTATACTGAAACTCTCTAGGTTGTTGTTCGGTTGGTTTTTTTACGTTGATTGGATTGATTTGAACTAAAACTCCTAGAATGATTGAATCACAAGCTTACTCATCAAGTACTACTTTACTACAAGGCTTAAAGTTGTTCATATAACTTTCCTAAAAAAAAGTTGCATTCATTGAAACTACGATTTTATTTTATTTTTTTTGTTACAAAAATCACCTCTTTTTTGTCCCTTTTGGATATCCTACAAACACAAACACTTCTGAACACGCTTCTAACTTATTCGCTTTCTTGTACAAGACATCCCCATGCAAATATGGTTTAAGGATGTTTTTCTTCTCATCCACAACTCATGAGGAGTTTTAATAACCGATTTTTAAGGCACATTATTAAAAAGATAGCATACAATTTGTAATGCATATTCCTAAAAAGATAAAGGTAATGTCAAATAACTCATCATGGACCTTTTACGTTCAACAAAGTCCTATTTCTTCTTTCATCTATGCCATTTTGCTGCGGAGTGCCTAGTACAGTCAAATGTGATAAAATCTCATTATTTAATAAGTGTCCTATGGACTCATCAGAGAGGTACTCTTTATCTCGATTGGATCGAAGCACCTTTATAGGTTTATCTAATTGATTTTCTGCAGCAGCTCAAAACTCCCTAAACTTGTTAAAATTTTCACTCTTATGATGCATTAAGTGGACATACCTATATCTTAAGTAATCATCAATGAAAGTGACAAAGTACTCATACCCTCTTCGTGCCTTGATGTTCATAGGACCACAAATATCACTATGTACAAGTTCTAGAACCCCTTTAGCTCGATTGCCCTTAAACCTGAATGGTCTTTTGGTCATTTTGCCCTTCAAACAAGATTTATATTGTGGTATAGATTCTACCTCTAAGTACTTAAAGGTCCATCCCTTACCAACATTTATATCCTATTCAGGCCAATATGACCTAATCATAAATGCCAAATATAAGTCTCATTAAAGTGAAAAGTTTTAAGTGTTTTGAAGTTATTATTAATCTCAATGTTACGCGATAAGTCCATCTTAGGTTGATAAAGTATAGGTTATTTTGCATCTATCTATTACAGATAAAAAACTTGTTTTTACGAATCACAACTTATTATTAAAAGAAACTAAATAAGAGTCTTTAAATAAACAAGTGATAGAAATTAAATTCTTTTTAGGTTTAGGAACATAAAAACAATCTCTCAAAACTAAAGCCCTATAACTATCAAAGTAAAGATGGACATCTCCCACTACTTTGGCCAACACTAAGGATCCATCGCCCATCCGCAACGTGAAGTGCCCATGCAGTAAACTTTTCATTTCCTTGAACCTCTATAGAGAAATACAAATATGATTAGTCGTTCTAGAATCTATGACCCAAGTGACATTTAATTCCTCAACTAAAGAAGTTTCAATAACTAGAAGTTTGTACTTACATCTTCGAGATAGGAAGTCCTTGTAATTCCTCTTGATGTGCCCAACCTTTCCAGAGAAAAAACACTTTAGCTTCTTTAGGTTTCTCTTTTTCTTCTTCTTATCCTTAACTTTTGCCAGGATATAAGTTTTCCAGTTCTTAGCCTTCTACTTTTTTTTTATTCCTAGAGTTAGGATTGAACTAGATGTAGCTGTCAAGTTCACCTCCCCACTAGCAAAAGCTTCCCTAATCAGATTTTGAAATTCCTGTAACTACTTCATTAGCTCAGTTAATGTTATATCTTGTCTATTGCTCAAACTATATGAAGTTCTAAATGGGATAAACTTCTTAGAGAGAGTCTTAAAAACCATAGTTATCTATGACTCAGCATCTATGTCAACTTCTTGGGTTTAAGTCTCAGCGAGGTAACCTACGACAGACATCATGTACTCCTTCACAAGAGTCCCCGGTCTTTGTTTGTAGTTGAGGAGCTTTCGAAGAGCCCATTGCCATTTCATTAAGGCTTAGCATCTAAACTTGTCTTCCAAATTATCCAAGATCTGTCTAGCAGTCTCATAATCCTTATATTGAGCCAATAGCATATTATTCGTGCTAGCCGTAATGTAACAGCAAGCCTGATTATTAGTATCCTTTTAGTGATCATACGTTTAGATTTACTTATTAGTGGATTCACTGGTAGGCTTAGTAGTACACGATGTGGTTAGCACAAATTTCAGTTTCTCAAAGGAAAGAATGATATTAAGGTTCCTTTTTTAAACCATTATAATTCTTGTTAGTTAATGTGTTTTCATCAAGTATTGAAGATAGAGCATGTTTAGACATTTTTATCTACAAAAAAGATTCATATACCAAATACAAGAAAATATTCCATAATAGTTTAGTAAGATAGCACATCCAAGTAAGCATACAATGTGTTTATGTGTTAAAACTTTTAAAATATCACAACCTTACAACGATAATCCCTAACTCAGAATTTAACAAGTTGCCTAAAGGAGACTTGTCAAATTCAATTAGGAACACAGATCCCCTCCAATTAATATATGTCATCTAAGACCCGTCTGATCTAGCATATACTAATAATCCTTTCCTTTGGCCATTAATTTTATTAACAGAGCTCCTAAGGGAAGTTAATAACAAAATTAATCTTGAGTGTATAACTATTGTTTTAACTCTTTTATCAATGATTTATAATCGCCGCCTAAGGGTGTACAACTATAAATCATCCTAAAATAAATTATCCCTTTGGATATCTAACCCGGTATATGATGAAATCCCTTTCTAAAGGTCAGAATAACCATGTGCTACATATTAACCAATGATGAAAGCTTTAGGTTCTCTCTTCAAAAACCTTCTCCCACTCAATATTTTTAATGTCAAGGATTTATGTTAATATGCATGAATAATTTTAAATGAGTAGCACTCCTAATCTACATGGCATGCTATCAATATACATAGTAAAACATATTATAATGTAAATAATCAATGCAACATACAAAGCTACAAGCAATATAATAAACAGCTGTAATATCATAGTTCTATCCTAGAGAAAAGAAAATAAAGATTACAAAAGATCAATCGAAACATATTATCGATTCTTCATCTTATATCTTTGCGTTGTATCTTTCTTCATGTGACACCCATCTTGTATTCTTCAATCTCTCATAGATGAAAATTTTATTTTTCGTTATCATAAAATTTCATGCTTTTTAGAATTGTCTCAAAAATAAAACTACACCAGAAAACACATTATTTTAAAAATGGTTATGCCCGGTTGCCGGTAGGCCAATCTGAAGAACATCTTTTAGTATGGAAAAGAAGAAAGTAAGGATAAAAAATAAAAATAAAAATAAACTATAAGTTGACCAAAATGCATTTAGGTTTCATCCAAATAAATAGTAATAAACAATAAAGAGGGTTATAGTAGCATATTTTGGCTATAAATATAGGGTTTTTTTTCTCTCATTATCACCACCCCTTTTAAGTTGAGATCTTCAACTCAGTCCTTTCCTCCATCCGGCGAGAAGACTTTTCTCTCCTTCAACATCACTTTTAAATATTGGAGCAATGTCTAAATTAGTGTAGCAAGTCTGGTGAGGCGGAGAGATGATCTTATATGCGCAGTAGTCATGTATGGTTTTTAACTTTATATTGTACTGTAATGCTTATGTATTTATGGAATAAATTATATTTTTTAAAAATTATTATTAATGTTGTTATGTTGTCGATTCTTGCATAATTCAGTTATACTTTCTTTATGTAATTTAGTTATGTTGCATAATTAATATTAATAATAATAAAATAATGCTTAATTTTACGGAATGTCTTTTACTGCAATATGACTTGTTGTATTGTCAATGTTAGATATTTCATAAGATGAAGTTCTGCCAGTTTTAACGTAAAAAATTTTTCCATTAAAATATATTAATTTTAATTTGTTATTATTATTTTTATCTTAAGGTTGTGGTTTATAATACTGTAGTGGCAATGGTTTTATTTAATCACAATCAATGCACTAATCATTAATGAGACATAATTGTTTTATTATTTTTATAGGAAATCCAATATTACGTTATTGCTTGTTATATTGTCTCTCTCAAAGGACTCATAAAAATAGTAAACTGTTTGTTTTAACGAGAAAAGATTTAATATTTCAAATACTCTTGAAAACTTATAATTAGAATTAAGTTCTATACCAGTTATGAAACATATAAGAGATTCTTGACACTTTACTAAGTTAGTTTTATGTTTTAAATTTTAAATCAAAAATCAAAAAAATATATTTTTTTTTGTTTTTGAATCGCTTGCCTTTTTAATATAAAAAATATTTGAAAGTTTTTTGTACACCTCCTATAGATTTGACCTCAGACATCAAGACTACATTACTTGAGACAACATGCGCTTGGGTTTATAGTTTCACACACTTTTGATTGCATCATATATATTTAATTAGAATGTACTGAATTACATTAAATTAAGGCCAAAATAAAATAATAATTCTCATGTAATTCGTAGACAAGAATCAAATTATGCTATTATTGACCGTTTATGGATTTTTTTAATCCTTCACGCTAATGGACTCACATCCATCTATTCTGTATTTTGATTTGCCTATGAGTGAGATTAATTTTGACTAATCAAAAGCTCAATAAGTTAAAGACATTGTCTTATATGTAGCTAGGAACATTAATCAATAGACATAGAATCCATTAATTTGTTTAGAAAAATAATAATATTCACATGAATATTACTTCAGTACTTAGATAAAGGAAATTTCAAAGTTATTTGATGTAAGCTATTAAATGAACTTCCTTTATATTTATGTGAAGATCATAAATAAATTACCTAGTGGGAAAAAGAAAAAACTTAGAGGCAAAGATGTAATTAGAGAAGTAACATAAATTATAATACAGTCCTTATTGTGAATATTATGATGGTAAAATAAAATTTTTATTTGAAGATCTTTTATAATTTATATGTGTAATTTAAGAGTACATTTTTTATTCTATGGTGGCATAAATGAAAGCTAATAATTATGTTAATTTAATTATAAGGTTCAATAACTATTTTATTTCAATTATACTTGTAATTATATTAACATAAATTATTGGAACTTGAATTACATAAGTCCATATGATCCCCTTGTTAACCCTAAAATTATTTTCAATAAAATAATGGAATATTCTCAGACGATTTACAGTCTCTTAGAATAGTGTAGAAATTACTCAAGACAAAGATCCCTATTTTGGGTTTATGCCAAAATAATAACGTCTGGGACACTTAGACACGTATTTTCATACAAAACTGATATATTTGTTTTACATATATTTTATATAACAAAAATATAGTTGCACGTAAAGTATGTATTTTAATTGTTTAAATAAATATTATGTATTAATTATTTGTTTTATCTAACAAATAAATAATTGTGATAAATATGAAAATTTTAAAAAACGATTATGAAATCAAATTGGATCTTGGTTATCCAAATGTTAATGGTGATTAGAGAAACTTGCACTAGGGAATTAAAAGGTGACATACAATAAAAGTGTAAAAGAGAGTATTTTTGGAAATGGCCTCAACAATTTTCAAGTGATGAGATTATTACAATATTTTCATCTTACATGATTGATATAGAAGAAGAATAATTCTCATGTCACTAGCTTCCTAACAATAAAGAAGATGAAATAATAGAAGTTTACACCTGAATATTGAACATACAAATCAGAAACGATTGATTGGAATCATTCCTAATATGCCTTCTCAAGATGGTGCCCAAGGTAGGACACCAATCTTGAACCTCAACGATTTTAACAGCTGTCAAGAAAGAGGTTTAGTAAGAGCATTTACCAAATCATCACCAGAAGAGAAACTAAAAATCACTATTTTACACTCTTGTCTCAAACAAAATGAAAATATGTGACGATATATTTCATTTTTGAGTGAAAAATAGGATTAACGCATAAATATGTAGGGCCAACGTTGTTACAATAAACTGTTGGATTTCGACGCAAGTGAACACCAAGTCCATATAACAGCGACCGAATCCATGCAATTTCAGCGGTTGTGGAAGCAACAACATGATACTTAGCTTCGGTTGAGGATTGAGCTACAGATTCTTGTTTCTTCAAATTTTAGATATAGCATTATGGCCAAGAAACACTACATGGGCACTGGTTGAGGTGCAATCATTAGTATTACCAACTCAATCTGCATCAGAGATCCATAAAATAACAAAGGAGAATTTTTGTAGGAAAAACAAGCTGTGAGTAATGGTGCCCCGAAGATAGCATAGTAAACGCTAAAGGGCAGACCAATGTTGAGAAGTCGGACAATGCAAGAATTAAAACAATGTTGACAATAAATGCAATGCCCGGTCCTGTTAACGACAAGTATTGTAGGGCACCAACAATGTGGCACAACTTTTTTAAGATGTTTGACACGGTGGTTAAAATTATCGGTTGGAATTTTTTCTTACTGTAGCATGTGAGAGCTTTATACTGTAGCAACTTTTTTTCTTTTTTCTTTGTACTATCGCATGTGAGAGCTTTATACTATTTATAACTGAGTTATAGAGTGTTTGACAAGGTGGTTAGAACCGTTGGTTGGAACTGTTTTTATTATAACATATAAAAGCTCTACACTAACGATTTTTTAATTGTTATTGCAACATATGAAAGATTTACATTGTTTATAACTAAGAAAGTGGTTCAGACTACTTTCTGCTAAATATCCTTTTAGTAGTTAGGACCGTCCTTGCCAAACAACCTTAAACCTCTTTTTTTAATAAAAATTGTATTTTATTCAATTGAAATAAAATATAGTTCTATATCTTACGGAAATTCCAAGATCAATGTAACAGACAATTCATTACAATAAATAAACCATTTACAATTGATTCAACCAACATGGAGGATTTTTTTTTTATTTTTTAATATGCATTCTTTCTAATTGGTGTGCTTATAACTTCGTAAGGGACATAAACTCGAGCTCCACAAGAAACAAATATTCAGCTTTTGTGTTTGATGAAGGTCCTTCTAATAAACGTTATAACAAACATATATTTAAAATTAATCTTTGTCTACCTAAAACCGTTCATATTTGACGCTTGGAAACTCTAGATCTGTCAAGATACCACATAAAAATACACAAAATGAGGAATAAATAGAAAGCCACAATTACTCAGAGATTTGGGTGACTTGAGCCTAGACCGCTATAGAATGAGATCTAAGTGGGAATATATTTATTCAATACAAAAATGAAATTAGATGAAAGTAAAAGAAAAAGTCCCACGAACTAGAAATCCTTTAAAGAGGACTTGTGTTTGGCATGATAATGGAAACCATTGGTTGGAACTGTTTTTACGGTAGCATATGAGAGTTTTACATTGTAGTAATTTTTTTCTTTTTACTGTAACATATGTGAGCTTTACACTGTTTATAATCTTATCAAATAGCATAAAGAACTCTATGGTCAACTTATATAATAACATATTCCATAGCTAGTCCTTGAATTATAAGCATTGCAACTATTTAGTTCTTAAATTTTTTGACTAATTTATCCTTGAAATTTATTTCAGGTTTCAAATTTTTCAAGTTTAATAAAAAAATAAAGTTAATATAGAAAGTCACTCCACTTGACATGTTGACTTTTTGAGTGTTATTGTATGAGAACCCAACAAGCAACCCAATCCATCACATGCAAAAGTAATAACTTCAAAAAGAACACCATCTTGCAGGGCCGTGTGTAAAGGGTAAAAACTTGATTCGCATATCATTTAAATATGACAATCTTATAAAGACATTGAGTCACTCTATTTAACTAGTCGACCTTTTAAAGTAAAGCCTCAATCCTCGTTAAGAGTGTTCAAAAAATAAGTCAAACTACCCAAATCGTCCAATTTAAAACAAACCGGTGGTTTTTTATTTTTGGATGGTTTAGGTAGTTTGGTCAGTGGCTTAGACCTCTTAAACCATCTAAATCATCCGCTCAAATTGCTTTTCAATCGTTCTATATTTAATTTTTTATTTTTAAAATATTTTTTTATATAAGATAATTTCTATTATTTGTTTAGATATAATATTATTCATTGCTCATTAAAGGAAGTTATATATATATATATATATATGTGTATATATATATATAAGATAAACCTTTTCACACTCTATGATTATACTTTTCCCTTAATCGCGTTAAAATAATATTACGCATCACTCATCAGTATCTAAAAAACAAAACCAAATATTGAAAAGCTTTTATTCAAGTTTCAAATTTAATCATGTTGTTCAATGTTATTTTGTTGTACTTTTAATTCTTTAATTTGGTCGTTGGTGTACTTTAATTTGTGTTAATTTGACTTTTTAGTTTGCTTTTTAGTTTATAATAAAAACTTTAAATTGTATACTTTTAGACATTTTATAATTATTATTAAATATTAAAAAGATCTTTACTCTTAAGCTTAAACCATCCAAACCAAACTGCTCAAACCACTTATAAGTGGTTTGATATTATTTGGTTTTTATAAAGAAATCAAACTGCCCACAAACTATCCAAAAATAAAATTTAACTTTGATTCGGTTGGTGTTTTGAAAAAAAATCTGCTCAACGCACCTGCGAACACCACTAATCCTCATAAACATTTCTACAAATAGTGCCAAAAAAACCTTGCAAACTTGCTTAAGCAATTTTATTGGTGACAGAATGTGTCCATTTCATTGTAAATGTGTCCACACCGATATGAAAAATAACATTTTACAGATTTACGTGTCACTACAACAAGATTTAACAGTGACATGTTGGAACTTTTTGGAAATACGATACATCAACAGATAAAACAGTTATTAGTTGTCTTTTATTATCCTCCCTTTCTCTTTGCAGGGTCTATTCATCTTGCGAGAGATTTGGTGGAACACAGGGGAGTGCCAAGGCCCTTTACCTGTGCCCCCTAGCACTCTCAGCCTCCCCAGTATCAGAATTGTCTTCATTACCAGAAGAAAGAATTTCTATGTACAACAAATGGATCAATCAGAAGTACACTAGAAGACACCAACTTCTGCCACCAAAACCACACAGGACAGAACTAGTTTCTACAAGTTTGAACCAGTTCACGAGACAAAGATCAAGAAAGAGAAACGACACCACCACTAACATCTAAGAAAATACATCAGAGATAAAGCTGCCTACAGGTTGATGCCTCTATATCAGACGGGCAGTATGGACACTTAAAAGATCTTGTGCTGTTCTTTGACATCTTCATGATAGACTGCTTGCAAAGCACATGCCCACATGTCATCAACATGGGTGGGTTTTCGTCGGTCGATTGTTCTTTAGACACTGGGCACACAAAGATGGAATGGAACTGAAACTCCTCGTCTAGCTCAACTGGTACTGGCAACTGCTTCATGGACTGCCATTCCTGCTTCTTTCCTGCCATTACAGTCATGAACTTCAAAAGAGGTGGCAAACCCTGGGCCCCAGCTGCTATTGTGACATTCAAGGGACTCTCATAGGACTGCCCTAGAATATTGCAGAACTGCCTTGTTAGCTCCTCAGCAACTTTGTCCCAATTGGTCGGTGATAATAATTGCGCATATGGTGAGCAATCAAGCCTTCCAGTCCACAGAATACATACGAAGAGCTTTTGGATTTCAGACATGTGGTCTGCAGCAAAAGAAGAAAGGTAAGTTCTGGCATACTTGAGAGCTTCGTCTCTGCTTTGATTTTGCAGTATTTCCACAAATTGCAGGCTATGAAGTTTCAGCACTAGGTCTGATCCATTTTGTTTGAGTTTACCAGAGTTGGCAGCAGCCCAGTTCAGCGCTGGCCGTAGATTCCGACATCTCATGGCTTCAAGTATCTGAAACATTTCTTGGAATAGCGATTTCATTGCACACACAGATTCTGGTTCCTGGGTCTCCGACACAAAACAGTCACCAATTTCAAATAGGCCCTGCCGGTAGAAATGGCTCGCTATTATCTCGTTAACTGTGCTTGTATCGAATACAATGTTTCGATAGGCCTTTGTTATATCTGGATTGAAGGTTTTCTCAAGAAGTTTTGGGAACTTGCTCAATGCTATATTCAGTTCTTTCTGTGTACTTTCCAGCTGATTGAGCGGAGCCACATCCTTTAACTTACTTCTAAGTTCGGCAAGAACAGAAAGATAAGCAAGTTCTGAGTCAAGATCATCATGTGATTGTAGTTTTTGTAATGCCGGTACTATTTCTCGGTCAACCTGGTCAAGAACTTCTTGAGCTTTAGAGCTGGATAACTTTTGCTTCTTTGTGACACGATCAAATGCATCTTTAATGGTATTAAGCTCCATTACCAATCACGCAAACTGTCGGTGCGTATATCAAAGCAGCTGCAAATAACAAAGAAAACTTTGTCATAATTTGATAACAAATAATTGTATCACTCTAGAATCATATTTTTATTCCAAAAAGGCAAACCAAAACATGTGAAGTGGTGAACTCAGTGTCTTTCTATGACACATAAATGAGCAATTTATGTTACATTGTAAAATAAGACATTTGAGCTTTATAACTGTCAGGATATGCAAGTGTACAAGTTCGCGACATAGATGTAAGAGAGAATAAAATGCTGGAGTTCAAATGCAGGAGCAAATATTCATTGATAAGTGCATGGAACTACCACTATTTCTATTCGAAGAAGCAAATGTCAACTAACAGGGTCATTAGCTACTAATACCGAATACCACAAGTAATTAAAATAAGCAACATTAAACTTAGCTAAACATCTAAAAAATCAAGTACCATATTCTGCATATTCAAAAAACTGGACTCAAAACCCCAGTCCAATTTTGACGTCCCAAATGCTGCATAATCAATTACATTATGACACCTTAAGGAAAAAAAATGTGCTTCTTAACTAACTTATGCATGCTTTAAAGTATTGAGTTCATTAAATTACATCGCATGACATCATGTGGTTGGTTACACCATTTGAGATACAAAAAAA
>LNSY01002271.1:0-10442 GCA_002024485.1 Artocarpus camansi
AAGACACACCAAACCACCTACAAAATGATTATCAGAACACCTCATAACCCTCGAACATCATTCACATGATTTTTGAAGGGCCTATCACTAGGGACACATCGAGTGGGCGGAGGGCATATGTCGAAGAAGCTCGGTTGATCAAACGAGGCGAATTCATTAACATATCTGAGCATGTGAACAAAATTTACCTCCAACAAGATACCTCGATCACATTTACCAAGGAGGAGGCGGATATATTAATCCATCTGCACAATAACGCTCTCGTGTACGAGTTACACATCACCAACAATATAGTGCGGCATGTGTTGATTGACAATGGTAGCTCGACTGACATCCTATTCAAACAAGCCTTTGACAAGATGAAGATCAGTAATGCTACCGTGGTTCTGGTCCAGACCTTGCTTTATGGCTTCACGGGAGAATGCGTCCAAGTAGTTGAGAAGGTCAGACTGCTAGTGACCTTTAGAGAGGGTGCTGCTTGGGTTACGCATGTCGTCGACTTCTTGGTCGTCGACAAACCCTCACAATATAATATTATCATTAGTCACCTAACGTTGAACGCATTGAAAGCAATAGTCTCCATGTATCACTTGGCGATAAAATTTCCCACAGAGGATGCGGTTGAAGTAATCTGTTAATCCTAGAAAAACTCAATAGCTTGTTATACAAATGCCACCTGCGCAGCTTCAGCTCAGCAGTTAACATCTCGACTATCCATATGGTTGATGAGATAGATCTGCCTACCGACATAGTGCCTAAGATGCTCTCTAATCTTGACCCCTGACTTCCCGAGGAAGAGGTAAGAGCCACCTCGATCGAAGACTTGGTGCTGTTCAGCCTAAACCCTACACATCCTGAGCGCTATCCAACTCGGATCCTAGCTGTAACCTAAGATCCAGGCCGATCTCAAGGGGCTCCTTATCAAGTATCAATATGTATTCACGTGGTCTCATGAAAACATGCCGGGCATCGATCCAAGTATAATATGTCACCGACTCAAAATCCAACTTGATCACAAACCGATGATACAAATGTGAAGGGCTTTCAATCCGGAAAGATATGCTGCCATCAACAAGAAGGTCCAAAAGCTCCTAAAAAGTTAGATTTATCTAAGAAGTCAAATATCTGGAGTGGTTAGCAAACATTGTCCTCGTCAAGAAGGCAAATGGGAAATGGCAGGTATGTATAGACTATACCGACTTGAATAAGGCCTATCCAAACGATTGCTTTCCACTTCTTCAGATAGACCAGCTCGTCGATGCGACGGCCGGCCACAAGCTGCTCAGCTTCATGGACACTTATTTTGGATATAACCAAATAAGAATGGCTAAAGAAGATCAAGTAAATACGGCTTTTGTTATCGACCAAGGGCTTTATTGTTACATCGTAATGCCCTTTGGGCTAAAGAATGTTAGGGCAACCTACTAGCGGCTTGTTAATAAGATGTTTGCCTAGCTAATTGGCAAAACAATAGGAGTGTACTTGGATGACATGCTAGTAAAGTTAGTCTAAGCAAAGGACCATATGGCTGATCTCCAAGCAAGCTTCAACATTCACCTGAAATATGGGATGAAACTCAACCCGACAAAATGTGCGTTTGGGGTAAGCTTGAAAAAGTTTCACAGATTCTTAGTCACCCAATAGGGAATAGAGGCTAACCCAGCAAAAGCCCAAGCAGTTATAGACATGCAATCACCTTGGATTGTAAAGGAGGTGCAGAAACTCACCGGCATGATTGTGGCTCTCTCTAGATTTGTCTCCTGGGCTACCGACAAGTGCTATCTATTTTTTAAGGCACTTAAGGGGAGGTTTGAGTGGAGTAGAGAATGTGAAGAAGCCTTCCAAAATTTGAAAATGTATTTAGCCACAATTTGGTCCTATCTAAACCTTTGTCCAGAGAAACATTAACCGCCTATTTAGCCATGTTCGAGAAGGCCGTAAGTTCCGTCCTTGTTCGAGATGAATGCGAAGTCCAAAAGCCCATATACTATACAAGCCATGCGTTCTAGGCTACCGAGGAGCGGTACCCACCACTTGAAAAGTTGGCATTTGTGTTGGTCACTTTTGCTCGGAAGCTACGACACTACTTTCAAGGCCACACCATACAGGTCCTAACGAAGTTCTCTCTCCAGCAAGTTCTTTAAAGCCCAGAGATATTGGGAAGGATGGCCAAATAGTCAGTTGAGCTTAGTCAATTTGATGCCTACTTTGTACCAAGGACAGCCATCAAACTTAGGCCCTTGTGGATTTCATCACTGAGTTCATTGATGCCAAGCATGGTACATCGTTGGCTAAGAAGGCACCCATGGAAGTACAAGATGCCCCCGGCTGCAGTGAGGATCGCACCACGTTAGAACAAGAATGGAAGCTTTTTGTCGATGGATCTTTATGCATGGGAGGTTCAGGAGTTGGGTTAGTATTGACAAGCCTAAATGGTTACAAAGCAATCTACGCACTTTGATTTGACTTTAAGGCCTCGAACAACGAGGCAAAATATGAGACGCTCTTGGCCAGACTTCAAATTGCAAGAGATCTTACGGTAGATCGCATTGCCATCCATAGTGACTAAATGCTAGTTATCCAGCAAGTCACTGGAGTATTTCAAGCCCAAACAGAGTTAATGGCAACTTATTTACAAGAGGTCAAGATGCTGCTCAGGTAGCTCAAGTCTTACTCGTTCAAGCAAATCCCCTGATTAGAAAACTCAAAGGCAAATATGCTCATTTGGCTCACGTCAGGTCTAGGCAATAGTGACCTTGTTTCGGTTCCCATTGAAAGGTTAGGCAAGCCTAGCATAAGCAAGGGTTTAGCGAATATGATAGAAGAGCCCATGGCCACATGGATGGATCCGATCATCTGATGCCTAATCGTAGTTGAATTGCCTGATGACCTAGAAAAGGCACGTTGAATTTGCAATAGCTCAGCCCGATATTCGATTATCAACAAAAACCTATATCGACGAGGCTACACCACTCCATGTTTGAAGTGCGTAGGGCCCAAAGAAGCCCAGTATTTAATGAAGGATATCCATGAAGGCTTATGCAAAAACCATTCTAGAGGGCGATCTTTTGCCCAAAAATGTCTCTGGCAGGGCTACTATTGGTCGACCATGGAACAGGATTGCAAAGACTATGCGCAGAAATGCCTTAAATGCCAATAATTTGCAAGGGTGCTTGGACACCAAGCCGAGCCACTCACCTCAGTTACATCGGTATGGCCATTTGCTAAGTGGGCTATTGATCTAATCGGGCCCCTTCCTTAAGTCCAATCCCAATTTAAGTATTGCATTATAGCCATTGACTATCTCATTAAGTTGGTCGAAGTAGAGCCATGCACTAATATGACCGAGGCAAATTGTATCAATTTCGTGTGAAAAATCATCATTTGCTGGTTTGGAATCCCACACACCATTGTCACCGACAATGCTAAGTAGTTCAAGTCCTCAAGTCTCCCCCGTCTGTGCGAGTAGCTCAGGATCATAAAAGTCTTCTCTTCTCTGAGCTACCCACAGAGCAACGGGTAGGTAGAAGTGATTAACAAAACAATCAAGGATAACCTAAAGAAGAAGCTCGAGGGCCTCAAGGGAGCTTGGATTGATGAGCTTCCAAAAGTGCTCTAGGCCTACTGAACAACTACCCGAACAGCTACCGGAGAGACTCTATTCTCACTTGTGTATGGAGCAGAGGTAGTCATCCCGGCAAAGGTGGATTGTCTAGCTTCAGGGTCGAGCATTACGACAAAATCCAAAATGTCAAGGTCATGTTGTCTGAACTTGACTTGCTCAAGGAAAAGAGGAACTAGGCAGCAATCTATAATGCAGTTGGGAATCAAGTTGTGGCTCGATACTACAACAAGCAGGTGCAACCGAGAAGTTTCAAGGTCGGAGATTTGGTACTTAAAAAGGTCACGGTTCTACAGCCTAGGGTAGGGTCCTTTGGTCCAAAATAGAACGGGCCGTATGGGTTCATTGGAATTATCTAGCTTAGCACCCACTGATTATCTGATATGGAGGGAAATTTGCTCGGTCATCCTTTGAATGCCAAGCTTCTTAAGAAATTCTTTTGTTAATAGCAGCCTTTGATGTTTGGCTATATTCTTTTTGTAACTAGACCTATTGAATAGGACTGGAATGTAAACACAAAACATCAATGAAATGTAAATTCCTACATTATTCCATTGAGCAATATGTGTTTAAGAAATAAAGCAAATCTTGAAGAGGGATAACATAACTCCAGCTTGGAGGACTAAGCTACAACTCCCAAAGAGGGAGGGCTGTCCTAATTAACCAGACTAAGGGGCTAATCGGCAATTAGTCAACCATGTTTGTTGCTGTATAGACTACCCAAAAAGAGTCGCTTTAGCATAACAATTGCCTAACCACCATTAGACTTATACAAGCTTCCATAAACTTAAATAAGTCTAGGGGGCGATAAGGTAATGGGCTATTACCAGCTGTTGTGCTCTGTCTAATCGAGAAATGGGGATTCCTTGCTCAGATTAACTTGGTAACTACCGAGATACTTAACTCAACAATAAGAGGATTGAAAAAGAGGAGTTTGAAAAACTAAGATCTAAAAATGCCCTCTCGAGGAGCATCCACCTTGGTTCGAATTCCCTAATCAAATCTAAAGCTAAGATTTCTGTTAACTCGATGAAACAAAGGTTAAACTATGTTCCCGAGAAACTCTTCACCCTGAAATATGAAAATATTTATCCGAGAATAATCGCACTTGGAAAATGATAAATATGAGACATATAAAAATCTGATAAGTGATAAACTTGGAAAGAAATTTCATTAAAAGTAGTGGTGGGATGGTACAGTTAACTAGGCACCTTCTAAGCCTGGATACATAAAAAAAGAAAGAAGAAACAAGCTAAGGTTGGGCCCCATCCCCAACAATGTCCTTGCTACCGCCGATGTCTTGCTTGTCCTTGTCATCCTTGCCATCCACTTCAACGACCTCTTCTTCTTGCTCAGGCTGTTAAGTAGTTCCTTGCTCTGGCTGTACTGTAAGTGACCAGTTGAAGCCCTTAGCCTCTAGATGCTTTCGGATCAGATAATCATAGAGGTCAGTCATGCCGAAGTAGTACTAGTTGGCGTACTCCAAGGACACTTTAAACTCCTCCACGACTTGAGCGAGTCAGTCTAGGAGCTCCTCCAAGAAATGTCTATTCTCTACCTAAGAGGCCTCCAGCTTGCCCTTAATTAGAGTGGCCTCATCCTTGGCCAGTTTGATAGCTCTCCATGCCTCCTCGGCCTCCACCTTGGCCTAGTCGGCTTCTTCCTTCGCCTTCCTCAACTCCTTCTCGGCCTGAGAAAGAGATTCTTTAATTTGGTTAAGCTCGGTGATTTTCTCATTGAGCTCTTTCTTGATTTGCCTCCACCTAAGGAAGGTCTTCTTGTGTCTCTCCTTCTCAAGGTTAAATTCCTTCAGCCCCGGCCCGTAGGCCATGTGCACGAAGGTGTTTGTTTGTGGAAAACAGGACTATCAACATGCGACAAAAAGAATAGGCAAAGAAAGGAAGCTTGGGGTGGAGTAAGCACTTACCTTGGTAGCATAATGGAAAGCAGCCTCGGACAAACCCTTGAAGTCCTCACCTCGGAGGCCCACCAAAAAGTCCTCCTACGGATCCGCATCCCCAAAGTGATCGAAGATGTGCCGATGGTAGTTCGAGCGCCTCCTTAGGGGAACTTCTGAGGAGGGCACCACGATTGTAACATCGACTGGAGGAGTCTTGCTTGATGAAGCCCTAGTCCTCGTCGGTTGGGGTGGTTACTCTTGGACTATTGTGGATGGCTGTTCGGGTCGCGGGGGAAGTTTGACCTCGGAGTCCTTTTGTGCTTCTTCCCGGTCACCACGACCTTGCCCTTTTGCTTACGGAGGCTCTCTATGAGAGCAGGCTTCTCTTTCATGGTGCTCGGCCTTGAAGACATTTCTGCAATCAAAATTTAATAGTCAGAAAGAGGTCGGCACATTAAAAAAAAAACTCGGGGCTGACCTTCAATCTAGAGCTAGTGAGATGGGTATAAGAGTCGAACCACGTCCTCGAGGTCCTCGTCCGCTACGAGTGGCTAGTGTTGAAGGAGCCACTCAACGAGTCCTTGGTGCCAGACGATGGTGGCTCCCTCGTCGGCCACCCAGACCAGGAAGTGCTTGGCCTTGGATGTCTACGATGCTCAGCCTCAGTCGGACAGGTTAGGTGTTTGAAGAGGGATTTATTCCACTGGGTTTCCTGAACTAGCCGTAAAAAGAGAGGATCTTCTTGTTGAGTAAAAATGACTACTGCCTCTTTGCCTCCAGTTTTTTGAATAGGTCTTCGATCGCCCTGATTATGTGGCTCGGCACCCACAGTCTCTCACTCTAGACGTGCCCATGCCCAAAAGTTGTTGGGACACACTAGTCATCAGGGACGACCTCATTGGCTCGAGCTAAATAATTGTCTCTGACATAAAACCACTTGTATTTCTAGAGTTTGTTTAAGTTGGGGTTGCCCAAAATAAAGTCCTTCCTAAAGCTGATGACATAGTACCAACTAGACTACCAAAGAAGCTTCTTTATCTTGTAAACTTGTTTAAATGCATTCCATGGCATTTTTATAGGTCGGTAGTACCTCCATAAAATGTACATCGTAATCAGCGATTTGTAACTATTTGGGTTATGCTGTGCCAAGCACACGTTCAAATTGTTTAGTGCCTCGCGAAGAAAAGTATGAAACGACAGGTGCAGCCTAGATCAAAAGAACTCTACATATAAAGTAATGCACCCTTCCGACGAAGTCAAAGGGGAGTATTCTCCTCGGGCGCAATGAGGATGATGTCGTATGGGATTCCAAACTTAGTGCGTAAATCCTCAAGCTGAGACTCCATCATGGCGCTGGTGTAGGTCGCTACGGATGTCTGCCCCAGCTAGGTGATCCGGTAGGCAGTCACTTCTTAGACTCGAGTGACTCTGACCCTCTCATCCTTCACAAGGCTCTCGACCGGCCTTGCCTCCTCGGCTTCTTGCTCTTTATCAGAAAGGTCCTTGCCCACAACTAGGACAAAAGCCCCTAAGTCTC
This sequence comes from Artocarpus camansi, assembly GCA_002024485.1. Taxonomy (NCBI): domain Eukaryota; kingdom Viridiplantae; phylum Streptophyta; class Magnoliopsida; order Rosales; family Moraceae; genus Artocarpus; species Artocarpus camansi. The sequence continues at coordinate 7,060 of LNSY01002271.1, forward strand.
GATCGGAGGTGCTTGGAACATCGGCTACAGCCTCTAGCTTAGCCTGCTCCTGGGTAGTAACTCAGGATATGCCAATGGTGGTTGCCCCGATGTAAGGATCCTTGCCTTTACATGGTTTCATCGGGCGCTCCCCATCTAGTAGGTTGAGGAACTCCTACTTGGGGATGATCTGAGATTCGACCCTTAGTATTTTGGCTAACTGGTCAGCTCCATCCTCCTCTGGGGATAGGCCTTTGATGTCAACCTCTATGGAAGGCAAGTTTGCCTCAGGACTACTTTCTGACCAAAAAATATTGACTTTTTGAGAATCTGACAAGTTGCTCATTTTTTAGCGCTTCTTGGAAAATTACCTGATTAGGCTGTGGAAGCTTAGGAATGTAAAGTCTTCGGGCTAGTAACTATAGCTCAGCAATTAAAAACTCAGTGGTTGCTTAATATGGCCTTAATCGCATGAAAATGACTGACAAAAAGGGCCTATTTATAACTAGTTTAGGTGGGAAACTCAGGCGTAAAAAATGAAGAGACGTGATGATTACGCCCTTCAGGCGATGCAGTCACTCATTGAGTGACACGTGTCCCCAGGTTCTTTCATGCAACCTTTCGTTTCATACTATCTTGGGATGCCTCTTTATCTTCTGTTCTAAGCTGACCTCACCTACTTGGCATAGTCTATCCGGCCAGACACTGACTAGGTGAACTAGGAGGGTATTGTTGAGGGTGAGCTCGGCACCACCGTTGAGGAGCCAAACTCTGAGTGATCGGCCAAACAGCTCGGTAGAGTTATGAAGAGCTTATGAGTGACCCCGATGACTTTGGATGTCATGTTAGAGGTGCTTCTCAAGACCTCTCAGGCCGCACCTCATCAGACTGCCTCCTCGGACTGAGTATCAGCTTTGATCAGACTATTCTCGCTCTAAAGTGGACTACCACTTGCCATCATGGCCCAACAGATGGTAAACAACTCACCGTTCGATGAGGGCCAATCCATCAGTGGAGGGATATGACATTCGTCACTTGCCACCTGATACGCCTTAATGTGACACTCGGGCATGGGCACGCCTTAATGTGACACTCGGCGTGGGCAAAACCCACCTAACACCCGGTCTAAGTAGTGGCCTATAAATAAGACATATTTATTGGATTCAAGCAAGCAAACTCTTTCCCACCTAACCAGTTCTTGACCTCTGCCGAGCAACCGCTGCCTTGAGCATCAAAGAGCCCTTATTTGTTGACTGCCCTTTCTTACCTCCAAAGCATCCCTTTTCTTGTTGTTGGTTTACCAAATTAGGTTGAGACGGACAAGGAAGAGCTGAGTACTGTGCACCGTCACACGCGGTGTTGATTCGACGCTAGAGCTCGATAAGCATCAATAGATATGAAGGAAGAAAATAGCATTAAAGGCTTGGTGGCAGAAATCCTTCAAGCGTCTATAGTTCAATCGGAGATAAATATACCAGGTTGTAACAGGTACAATAAAGTAAATTAATTTATCATTTATAGCAACATTTAAGACATAATGGTTAATTCAATAAAGCTTTTAAAATTTGGATGCATTAGTGAACAAATTTTTCCAACAAAATGTTGTTCTTAAGGTTGTTACTTTTGACATATTGTAAGAGGTGTGGTAATAAGAAATCAGGTTTTATTACCTCTGGTATTGGACTAGTTTGGTATGAGTAACTTTTTTTTTGTAAAAAATATTACTTTATTTATACATTTGAATAGCTTTCAATTTGTTAAAATGTAACCTTTAATGTTACATTTTTTGGACTGCAGTTGTTAAGTGCTAAAAATTGTAAGCTACATGAACTACGAACAAATTTATATTTCGAACAAAAAAATTACAAATGCTGAATTAGTCTGGTACAAGATTGGATACCAACTCTAAGAAATTGATATATGTTGTAGAAAGGGACCCAAATGAAAAAATATAAATAAAAATGAAAAATCTAGTTAAAAAGTTTGTTAGTTATAAACTATGTAGGCCAACCAAGTTTAAGTTTATTAAAATTTAAAGGAAAATTCCACTCGTTGTTCACAGCAACACTCATTTCTCTCTCTCCAAAAAACTCTCATACCCTCTCAAGAAAGTCGACACCAATAGCTACATCTGCCCACTTTTTCCACTCCAAAATCAAATCAACAAATTTTCCTCCCTTCTTATATCTTGACGAATCGCCACCGTCCATTCTTCAAGGTAGCCCGGTATTGACAAGTTTGGTATGTTCTTCACAGGGAAGCGGAATTCTACAATTATACTTTATGTCTTGTTGAATATTTTTCATTATCTTTTAGAAATTATGGATTTGGCGAGACTTATGGTGTGTGTGATTATAAATTTCGGATTTTGGTTGAAGTTATAATATTAGATGGTGCTAGAGGTATTCATTGAAATTGAAGATTCAGATTTCTGATTTGTAGAATTTTTGTTAGGTTAATATTGTGTTTGGTCTGCATACTATGATTATTGATCTATTAAAATTCTACGTTAGGGAGCATTTTGTGAGAGCGTGAAATTTCTGGAGGGGAGGACGAGGATTCGTGCTTATTATTGAAGTGTGGGTGGTTGTGATTATGGTGGTGAATATGTTGTTTATTGAGGGTGATTTGTATGTTGTTTGAAGACTAGCATTATCATGTTCTAAAAGAGCGAGGGAGAGCAGAAGTGGAAGCTTTGGTAGACGAAAGCTTGTTTGGTGGCGGCTTTCAAGAGGCACAAACAGTCCTAGGCCCAGAAAGGCCCTATTCAAGAGCGGGGTTTTTCTACTAATCTGATCCTTAACACTAATGTGTAAAAAATTATTGACTCTAGGAAATGACAAAATTTTTATGCACAGCTTCACTTCTGGTACATTAGTTAGAGAGTTTTATGCTAATGCTTATGAGGAGGAAAATGGCAAAGCCTTTGTATGAGGACGTGAGGTGTCGTTTGAATGGAAAACCATCAATCATACTTTGACTTGTCGAGTACGGATGATGATGAGTACTGTCAATATGAAAGTGGTGCCGTTGATTGGGATGTAGTTACTCCAAGGCTTTGCAAAAATAGGATGGAAAGGAAAGGAAAGTTTTAAAGGCCGAGAGGATTTCGTTCATGGCTATAAGAATGTTACCAGTGAAGCATCTTAGTGACGTGACGAAAGAGAGGGCACTTTTGCTCTATTGCACTGTCACTGAAAATTAATTGATATTGGAAGCTGTTGGTTTGCTCCGAAAATTTTCAATAAAAATAGTGAAAACATAGCGGAATAGCATTATAAAATTTTTCTTCAACTTTTAAGATTCTTCTTATGATGTTATATACGATTTGAATAAAGCACAAACTTATAGGTTATGTCCCAAAAGAGCTCTTGTTGAGAGGTGGGCAGCCCAGGATATAAGTA